>CM021104.1:44106901-44394555 GCA_007115665.2 Sequoiadendron giganteum | reverse complement strand
GCGTAGACCTGACACATGTTACCTAGCTACTATCTCCTGTTCAACTTAACCGTTGGATCGACACGCTCAGACCTGTGAAACCAGGTGGAGTCGATGTCATGTACCTACAACCTGCAACCAAGTAAGCAATATAATATATCCAGTATATAATGCACACCATGAAGAAGAAATCAGAGATTCGCAGGGCACATGCAAGCGAGTGATGCGAACCCGTCCTCTTCACCAATACACTCATCAAAGACTGACATCAATGTCATAATCATTAATCACATATAGAAACTCATGATACTCAACTAACATCATTAATCCATTAAAGCATGATAAACAAAATCAGATAACCACATCACACCAAAATAGATGTCGGTCAATAGTAGCGATCAAAACATCATAACCAAAATGTGTCCAGTGTCAAAGTAGCTGCAAACCAAACATAGCATAAAGCAAAATGAAAAAGAAGCAAAATGGAGGGGTATTACATCCTCCCCCCCAAAGACCAGGCTTACTCCTGGAAGCCTGCAAACAAGCATGGATATAACTCCCTCATCCTAACTGCATCCTCCCAAGTAGATGAAGCATCATCCCTGGGATCCCACTGAACTCGAACCTGATCAATATCTCACCCTCGAAGGGCAAGCGTTCTGCGCCCCGTTATGGCCATGGGCTCCAAATCCAGCTACCCGTCCTCTACCTGTAAAGAATTCCAATGAAGGATGTGAGTAACATCAGGATGATATGGCCGAAGGACAAAAAAATGGAGAATGTCATGAATACGTGCAAGACTAGGTGGCAAAGCAAGACGGTAAGCAACTGGACCAATCTTTTCGAGTATCTCAAAAGGTCCGACAAAGCGAGGCACCAACTTAGAACCCTTTCCATAACGGATTGGACTCTTTCATGGACGCACCCGCAAGAACACTTTGTCGCTGACAAAAAACTGACGATCCACTCTATGCGCATCCACATACTTCTTCTGCCTATCCTGTGCTGCTACTAGATGCTCTCTGATCCGATCCACCTGCTGCTCCATATCCTGCAACATCTCTGGTCCGAATAACACTCTATCCTCTAATCGATCCCAACTCAGAGGTGTACGACAAGGATGCCCATACAAGGCCTTATAAGGTGCCATGCCAATGGAACTCTGGTAACTATTGTTGTAGGCAAACTCCACTAGATAAAGATAATCCTCCCATCGTGTCTGCTGGTCCATGACATACATGCGTAACATGTCCTCGAGGATTTGATTAACCCTCTCAGTCTGTCCATCTGTCTCAAGGTGATATGCTGAATTGAAGTTCAACTGTGTCCCCATCGCATGCTATAATGATGTCCATAAAGTTGAAGTAAACACTGGATCCCTATCAGAAATAATCCGATGTGGAATACCATGCAACCTCACAATATCCTTCATGAACACTCTAGCAACTGATGATGCATTATATGAAGAACACATAGGTGAGAAGTGTGCTACCTTCGTCAACCTATCGACTGTCACCATAATAGTATCATGTCGTTGCGAGGAGTTGGGGTAAACCAACAATGAAATCCAATGAGATGATATCCCACTTCCACTTAGGTACAAGGTGTGGCTGAAGAAGTCCTGCTGGATGTTGGTGTTCAGCCTTCACCCGTTGACACTCGAAACATCTAGCTACAAAATCTACAATATCTCGTTTCATTCCTGGCCAGAAATACAATTGGCGCAGATCGGCGTACATCTTCTTCACCCCAGGATGGGCTAAATACGGTGCACGATGTGCCTCTGTCAAAACCAAAGTGCGAAGGTCACCTACTGAAGGAACGTAAATACACTCAGAATGCCTAAGCAACCCATCTGACTCAAATGAATAACCTATGAACCTACCCTCAAGAGGTCTGTCTGCCTCAATCTCTGCTCTCACATCCTGATACCAACTATCCGTTGGAAGAGTAGCAAGAATCTGACTCCGTAAATCTACCATAAGAATCATCTCGGATATCACATGCCTACGTCTACTGAGTGCATCAGCTATGACATTTTCTTTTCCCTGAATATACTTCACCTCGAAGTCATACTCACAAAGAAACTCCATCCAACACCTCTGCCTAGTGTTAAGGTTTGGCTGAGTGAAAATGTACTGCAGACTCCTGTGATCACTATGAAGCTCAAATATGTGCCCGAGTAAAATGTGCCTCCATCTGGTCAATGCATGGACTATTGCCGCTAACTCAAGATCGTGTGTGGGATAATTCATTTCATGATATTTAAGCTTCCGCGACTCATAAGCTATCACTCGCCCCTCCTGCATCAGGACTGCTCCTAAGCCCTCTAAGGATGCATCTGTACAAACCATAAAATCTCCTATGGGATCAAGTATCGCTAAAACCGGTGCACTGGTCAACTTATCCTTAAGAACCTGAAAAGCTGACTCACACTGCTCTGACCATCCAAACCTCTTCCCTTTCCTCTGAAGAGAAGTGATTGGATAACCTATTCTAGAAAAGTTCTAAACAAACCTCCTGTAGTATCCTGCAAGCCCCATAAAACTACGGATCTTTGCCATATTTGTGGGCGCAGGCCAATCAAGGATAGCTTGGATCTTTGAAGGATCCACAGATACTCCCTCTCCTAAGATCACATGACCAAGATACATGATCTTTGACTTGAAGAACTCGTATTTTGACAAGTTGGCATATAGCTGGTTTTCTTGTAAACACTAAAGTACCTGTCGCAAATGCCCCTCATGCTCCTCTATTGTCCTGGAATATATCAATGTATCATAAAGGAACACAAGAATAAACCTATGAAGGTATGTGCGGAATACTCCATTCATCAAACTCATGAACACAGATGGCGCATTCGTGAACCCGAATGGTACCACAGTAAACTCGTAGTGACCATACCGCATCTGAAACACCATCTTATGAATGTCTACATCAAAAATATGGAGCTGATGGTATCCCAACTTAAGGTCTATCTTCGAAAAGATGGTAGCACCTTTGACTTAGTCAAACAAGTCATCAATTCTGGGAAGTGGATAACGATTCTTGATTGTTACCTTGTTCAACTATCGGTAATCAATGCACAACCACAGTGAACCATCCTTCTTCTTTACGAAGATGATAGGTGCTCCCTAAGGAGAAACACTAGGATGAATGAATCCCTTCTCCAATAACTCCTCCAACTGCAAGCAAAGCTCTTTCAGCTCCTGAGTAGTCATACGGTAGGGAGCTCATGAAATAGGCTTTGATCCAGGTACTAAATCAATTTTAAAATCTATATCTCTCCTTGGTGGCATACCTGGAATGTCATCTGGAAAGACATCTGAGAAATCTTGAAACACAAGATGACTATCCAGAGATACCTTCTCCTCTACATCTCCTAACCCCAAGTCATCAACTGAAATAGCGAACAACTGACATCCCTGTCGAACACATCTCCTCAACTGCATAGCTGAGATAATCCTCAAAGATATCGGTCTCTACACTCCTATAATCTCAATCTCACCCCCAGATGCATTAATGTACTGAATCGACTTCCGTTGACAATCAATAACTGCTCAGTGAGCCTCTAACCAATCCATACCGATGACAACATCATAGGACCCCAAAGGTATAACCCGAAGATCTAAGGTAGTAAGAAGTGGTCCACTCTCCAACCTACAACCAGGTACTACAGAATGTGATGTGAATTTCGCACCAGACGCTAACTCAACTTGCCACCTATCGACTTGCCTTATGGCCCCCAGTCTGCAATGTGACATAATGGATGAAGAAATGAAGGAGTCAGAGGCTCCTGAATCAAATAGAATAGTAATAGGGTTACCCAATAACATACCATGAGTCTCAACTATGGTACTCTGGTGCTCTGCTTGGTGGTTATCAACCACTACGAACACATGATGGCCTCTACTAGCATCTCCCACTATCGGCTTTGACATTGCTGGTCTCTGTGTGAATCCCGACGTGTCCTTACTGGGACACATCCTAACAATATGGCCCTGCTAACCACAAGAGAAACAACCTGTGCCTCTACCATAACCTCTGCCTCCTGCTGGTGCACTAAACTGCTATACACTGCCTCTAAAAGTAGATTGAAAGCTCTGAGCGGGTTGCTCAGAATTGAAATGCTTCATGTGCCTCCAATTCCTGTTACCCTATCCTTGCTGGAAACCTTTTCGTTTCCCCATAAATGACTGCTGCTGACTACCCTGTGATGATACCTATTGTGCCTTAGGAGGCACCGCTCCCTGTGACTATCCACCTCAAACACTAGTTCCAGCTCCTGTACCACTGCCAATAATAACACCTACCTGTCCTCCAAGTGCCATAGTCAAGTTCTCCTCCACAAGCCATGCCTTCTCCACAGCTACCTCCATAGACTTGGGCTCAAAAACCTGCACTCCTCCACTGATACAGGCATTTAAGCCCCTCATGAAATGCTGCATGAGCATCCCCTCGTCATCACCTATCCCAACGAACTGCTTAAGTTCATAGAATCGCCTCTCGTACTGATCCACAGTCAAGGCCAACTGTCATAGGGAATGGAACTCATTGCCTCTACGCTGACGCCAATGATCAGAGAGAAAGCGGGCTTTGAACCGCTCAAGAAAGATCTCCCAAGACATGGTACTCATATCAATGTGGAGCTTCTGCTCCTCTATCTTCCACCAAGTGGCTGCAAAACCTCGGAGGTGAATAACAGCGCACCGTGCTTTAGTATTACTATCAAATGGATGCATAGAAAAGCATCGATCAAGGCCTATCAGCCATGTCTCGGCCTCTAAGCCGCTCCCTGGTCCGTTAAACAGTGGTGGTTGTGATCGAATCAAATCTCTCATATAAGAAGATGCTATCCTCTCTGACTATGCCAGATCTGCCCTCATGTCAGGATTAACCTCAGGATTTGCCCATCTCGGGCCTAGGAGTGCCAAAGCGTCTTCCAAAGCTTTCCATGCCGCTTTGACCCCCAGAGGATCCTGCTGTCCACTACCACCCCCTAGGCCATTCTATGAGGCCTGATTTTCTTCCTGATCAGGTATGAGCGTAACATGTGGTGGAAAGTCATGCTGACTCTCTTCAAGATTGCCTACTCGACCGCGACCTTGTCCTCTCCCTCGTCCGCGTTTAGGAGGCATACTCCTACATAGACACAAAAGGATATTAGACAAGGTACACTAGAAAACCTACGCAACTAAGCTTAATGGGTACAACATAATCCTAGAGCGCCCAGTATTTAAACCTAGGCTCTGATACCATGTGTATGCCCCGCCACGCAACCCTAGGGGAAGTTCAATTCACTACAAAAGCATACTAATTTTTTTTTATAAAAGAGAATTAAACATACATGTTCACTTATAGTTGATGACATCCCCTAGGGTTATGCAACTGAGATTACTTAATTCCCATTAACATACATCCTTTAAACTACAATGCAATAAATAAATAACACAAGAAGTAAGCATTCATTCAACATATAGAATTACCAAGATAGGAATATAATATCGAAACATAACTTCCATTACAAGATTAACTGATACAACACTCATTCCCAGAATGAGACATAAATACATTAGAGTTACAATTTACAAAGATCCACCTCATCAATCCAAGAGGGGTATAACAATATCATTACAATTTGAAATAAAAAGTACAAGAAATAATAACAAGATCCCCGAGCTGTCCATCTAGATGTCTCACCACTAGGTGCAGAAGATCAAGGGGGACCCAACGGTTTTGGTGCATGTTCCTCCCTACCACGTGGTACCCGAAGGCCCACCCCCCATGCTAGGAGATAGTAACACGACAACATGGACAAGAAAACTACTACCTCTAACCTAAGGCAGACTCATACTAGCTCAACCCCACATATGCACAATAAAAGTCTAACACTAATCATGGTTACATTGCTTCCAAACATATTATAATCAAGTGTGCTAAAGAATCCAAAAACACACAACATAACCTAGTGTTATCCTAGACAGAGTGTCATCGCAAGGTTAGTCATGAGATCTCCTCTGGGCATTCTTCATAGGCTCTGGAAATCCTGGTGGCCTCAATCGAATCTCGACACTCATACTCACTCAAGCGGAATCAACTACCTCTCGTAAGGACAAGCTAGTTGATCTTGCCATTCCAAGCCTTCTCACTCACCCCAAGTCTAACAAGCCCTTGTGTCTATAAGTGAGGTTAATTTATCTTGATTAATGTGAATGCATCCTAATCATCTAAGTATATTACTTTAATTTTTACTTATTAAAATACTTTTGCAGGTTATCCGATTTACCTCTTTGGGCTCCGGCCCCTAACAAAAGCCACTCTTCTAATGGATAACACGCTACTCAAATCTAGACTCCAAGGGTAACTCAGGTGCTATAGGACTGAACAATGCAATCTCTCCTATTCTAGGAGGCAACAATAAAGAAATCCACTCCCAACACAGGGAGGAAGCAAAACACTAGTAACATTACCCAAGGAAAAGACGAACAACAATTAATCAAGGGAATGAACCACACCCTCTGGAAGACTTTATGATCTAAATCTCAAATACCCATTCCCAAAGCAATCAATAAAAAGAGAAGACAATAATACCATGCACTGTTAATGAAAAAACTACTATTTTTGGATATCCTAAATCCATATTCCTAACTAATGCTTCTCACAGGAATTAGAACAACACCGTTCTAAAATTTACATTGAACAATAAATTTTCCATTAAATAAATAATTTCCACAACTTAATCTAATCAGGTGCAATACTAGATTCAACTAAAATTACTTATCAAAAACAGATACATACTCTCATGTCTAAACAAGGTATTAAATATATATAGATTTACAAATGAAAGCACCCCCATAATAAATATTAAATATCAATACTAAAAACTAATATACCATTTAATCCCACATAATAAACTATTCAAAGAAAATTTAAACAAAATTAAATATATATAAAAAAAAACAATTACAAAATATAAAATAAATAAAATAAGATGATAATAAATTTTTTTTTTTTAACTAAAATAGAATGAAAAAAGAAAAGAAAATAAAACAAACGAAAATAAATAATTAAAAAAAACATATAAGAAAAATCATTAAAGAAAAAAGTAAAAGATGCGACAGGGCCGAACAGTACTCGTCCGACGGACGGTACCCCGTACCCTGTGCATAGCCTGCGCCGCCTATACTACATACAACGACCGGCTGCAAAAGCAAGGGGAGACCGTAGTCCCCACAGGACAGTGCATCCCCACAAGTGGTGGGCACACTGCTCAATGGGTATTGCGTACCCCCAGGGCCGACCATGGGTAGTGGGGTCATGGCCATCGCCCACTGTGTAAAAAAAAGATTTTTTTTAATTTAAAAACAAAAATACGACAATACAGTGGAAACCCTTGTGCGGAAAATAGCACGGACATGCGATTTTAAATCACAATAAATAAAATAAAAACTTTTTTCAATGTTGCATAAATTAAAAGTATATTTATAAATATATAATACACAAATAAATTCATTAGCAAAATAGGGAAGAAAATCTAAATACCCAGTAAACAAATTTGAAAACGAATATTTTCCAGAATCTCTTCTTTCAATCAAGAGATTTAAACTTGAGTTTCTTAAAGCTTATTCTTTCCCTTTTCAAATAAATAATGAAGAACAACATAGATCTTGAGCATTTCAAGAGGGTTTTCTACAGAGGATTTTGTGATATGCAAACAAATCTGGGTGTTTTCTCAAATGGGTAAGATTTTCATACAGGCAAAACTAAATGAAGAAGCACAATCAAAAGTTTCAACAACAACGAATCTGCAAACCCTTTCATTTTAAAATAAATGAAGAACAATAAATTGCAAAATGAAAGAAAAACCTGGTATTTGAAGTTGCAGGAAGCAAAGAGAAATCTTGAAGTAGAATCTCCTCTACAGCTCTCACAGTTCCTCTTCAGCAGTGCAACGAATCTAGCAAACAAAGGACCCAAGATCTCAACCTTCTTCCACAAAATATATTAAATTTCGAACAATTCAATCATCAACAAAAATGCTTCCAACCCTTCCCTGTGCAACTTTTCCCAAAACCCTCTTTTTGTCAAAAGAAATCTTTCCCCCCAAAATTTGTTTTTTCCAAAAATGAAAATATCCTTCTCTTAAAATCCAAAAATACCTAATATAACCCTTATTCACAATGCATGCAAAATTTAAATTTAGATTCTAATTTCATTTCTCATTTTAGAAAACCAAAATTTGACTTTAAAATACCATTTCAATTTCTTTTTGGACTTCTTTTAATTTAATTTAATTTAATACAATGCAAGAGGTTTAATCAATTAATTTCAATTATTTAATAACTAAATCCAACCTTTTGAGATTAAATTTAATTAATCAAATAATTTAAACTTAATTGAATTAAAATCTATTAAAAATTTAAACATAACATCTAAGCATAACTTTAATTTAATATAAAATAATCATCACTTTCAACCAATGCAATTATTCTAAAATTCATATAATACGTAAGCACTTTTCAAAATCAAATAACATTAAATAAGGTAAAACCAGACTCAATAATCAGGACTGACGACACACTAAGGCAAGGGCGTAGACCTGACACATGTTACCTAGCTACTATCTCCTGTTCAACTTAATCGTTGGATCAACACACTCAGACCTGTGAAACTAGGTGGAGTCGATGTCATGTACCTGCAACCTGCAACCAAGTAAGCAACATAATATATCCAGTATATAATGCACAGCATGAAGAAGAAATCACGGATTCGCAGGGCGCTTGCAAGCGAGTGATGCGAACCCGTCCTCTTCACGAATACACTCATCAAAGACTGACATCAATGTCATAATCATTAATCACATATAGTAACTCATGATACTCAACTAACATCATTAATCCATTAAAGCATGATAAATAAAATCAGATAACCACATCACACCAAAATAGATGTTGCTCAATACTAGCGATCAAAACATCATAACCAAAATGTGTCCAGTGTCAAATTAGCTGTAAACCAAACATAGCATAAAGAAAAATGAACAAGAAGCGAAACAGAGGGGTATTACAAGGGTTCCAAGCCCTAATCACAATAGAATGCAAAAATATTTTTCCCTATTTTTCTTTTCTTTGAGACTTTTGAAGACTTTGTCAAAAAAAATGATGCTTTGAAGTCCAGTATGACAAATACTCATGCTTTAACAAAACATCATAATATTTTGAGTCTGGTGTCAAAGAATTCTACCACGGATGCCGACACCCATCATTGCCACATCAAAAATAAACACACTACAAGTGCCAAGTGAATACTGCCAAGTCATCTCATGAGTGAAATCGAAGTTACAGACATTATATTTTGTATCTCAACACCTTGGTTAGCCCGATACAAACATTAAGCCCAAATCAATATTTAAAATACCATTGATACTGGTGAAAATGATAGTCGTTACCAAAGATGCCGAAAATAAAAATGATGGCTTATTAAACAAAGACCGAATGGAATTACTTCCATGAGAATTTACTCAAAGTCAATTTCAATTTGAGTGAATAGTGACCAATAAGGTTAAGTTCATCAATACTAAATGCTCAAAGAAACCCGATAGGGTTTAGATCACCTTTTTATGCCGACTATGCCCACATGGTGATGTCTCATTTTGATATTTAATGACACAATCATAATGTCAATTCTATATGCCAAGAAAAAATATTAATATTATACCAAGCCATGGAGAGTATATAAATAAATATGCATAATCAACACACTCAATCACATTAAAATGTGATAATCAAGACCAAAAATATGAAGTCCTTATAGACTTGAACTTGCCAAAGATGTTGTGATCAGATAACCTACTGAAAAAGCTATAGCATGATCAATATTGTCAATCCAAAAAAACATAAACATGGACAAATGAATAATTGAAAGTGAAGTACTATCATGTCCACAAAATGAGTTCACAAAGTATCATTTCCATGTGCAAGTGATTTTGACATCAAGGACAAACCATAATCACAACTAAAAGCCAACAAAATCCCCCTTTGGCCTTGATGGTAAAACAAAAATATCTCCCCTTTTTTGAATCAATGAAAAAGATGAAAGAGGAGACTGTGAAATTCCATGAAAAAACAATTGAAAATCCAATCGATAATCATAAAAACCAGCTGCAAGTAGAACAATATAGTAGTAAACTGAATCAACAAGAGAGTTGTGAATGAAAAAATGGTGTAACAAGTTCCCCCTAAGCCACAAATGACTGAATCAATGAAGTAAATATTGAGAGATAACTCCCAATCAAAATATCAACCTTTGAAACACTTCTTTGGATAAATTCTTAGTGAAAATATTAGCAACCTACTCTTGTGAAGCAACAAACTATAAACATACTTCATTAGCCAACACTTTTTCTTGAAGAAAATGAAACTTGATAGCAATGTGTTTAGTGTGAGAGTGCATAACAAGATTTTTAGAAATGTTAATCACACTTGTGTTATCATAGAGAATAGGAATAGGCTTAGAAACTTAATATCCATATCAAATAATGTTTGTGTCATCCACATTAATTGAGTACAACAAGAAGTGACAGCTATGTATTCTGCCTCAGTAGTGGAAAGAGAAAAAAATCTTGCTTCTTTCTGTTCCATGCCACTAAACGATCACCAAGAAAGAATGCAACACCATTGGTGCTCTTCCTATCATCCAAACAACCAACAAAGTCAACATCTATATATGCAATTAAAGAAAAATCATTGCTTCTAGGATACCAAAGACCATAATCAAGAGTGCCTTGAATATATTTGAAGATTCGTTTAATAAAAGTAACATGAGATTCCTTAGGTAATGCCCAAAAGCTTACAACCGTGCATACTTCTTGCATTATGTCAGGTCTAGAAGCAGTTAAGTATAACAGATTGACAATCATTAATCTATACTTAGATTGATTTGCATCAGTAGAATCATTAGTCTTAGTAAGTTTACAACTTGTAACCATTGGAGTGCTAACATGATGGCATCCATCCATTTGGAATTTCTTAATAATCTCTCTAGCATACTTAGTTTGAGAGAGAAATATCCCACTTTCAAGTTGAGTAACTTGAAGACCAAGAAAGAAACTCAATTCTCCCAACATAGACATTTCAAATTTAGATTCCATAATATGATAAATTTTTGGTCAAAACATCATTGTTACAACAAAAAATAATGTCATCTACATAGAATTCAATAACCAAAATATCATTACCTTCTATCTTGACATAAAGATTGCTGTCAACACCTCCTCTTTTGAATCCATTTAATATCAAATGATTATCCAACCTAGAATACCATGCCCTAGGTGCTTGTTTTAAGACATAAAGGGCCTTTTTCAACCTATAAACATGATTAGTTTATTTTTTTACAAAAAAACCCTTCAGGTTGTTCCAAATAGATGTCTTCATCTAGATAACCATTTAAAAATGCAGTTTTGACATTCATTTGATAAACAGTGAAAATCTAAAAAATAGAATAAGCCAAGAATATTCTAATAGATTATATTCTAGCAACGTGTGCAAATGTTTCACCAAAATCAATACCTTCCTTTTGAGAATAGCCTTTACAAACAAACCTTGCCTTGTTACGAACAAATTTTCCATTTTCATCAAGCTTATTCCTGTAAACCCACTTTCCACGTATGACATTCTTTTCATTAGGTCTTGGGACTAAATCCCAAGTTTGGTTTTTCTCAATTGAATCAATTTATTCCTGCATAGCTTGAAGCCAAAAATCATCCAAGAGAGCTTCAACATAGGTTTTAGGTTCAAATTCATTAGCTAAACATAAGGCTATATGCTCTGCCATTTGAGCCCATTCTTCGTGTTTGAACTCCAACATTTCTATCCCCAATGATCTGATTTTGAGATTTTGAGGATGATTTTTAGCAACAAATTTTAAAGGAGTTTTGGGCACAAATTTTTTAGAACTTGTAGTTTCATCATGTTTAGGGCTTGCAGTTTCAATATTTTCACATTTTATCTTAAGTTCTGCTTCTGTTTCTTCCTCATCAACCTGTACAAGATCAGTTTAGAAATGTGGTCTTTCATCAAATTTCACATTAATTTCCTCAACAATTTTATTAATCTTTTATTATAACATTTGTAGGCTTTACTATGAGTTGAGTATCCCAAGAAGATACCCTCATCACTTTTTGATTGAAAGCTACCTAGATGTTCATCATCTTTCTTAATAAAGCATTTTATACCAAAGATTTCAAATCTTTTCATTGAGGCAGACTTTCCATGCCATAACTCATAAGGAGTTAATTTTGATTTCACTCTCAACTGTACTCTGTTTAAAATGTATATTGCTGTATGAACAACTTCTTTCCAATACATATTAGGCAACTTGGCCTCATCCAACATAGTTCTTTCCATTTCCTTTATAGTTATATTTTTATGTTCAACAACCCCATTTTGCTGAGGTGTTCTAGTGGCAACATATTGTCTTTTAATACCATGCTATTCACAATAATCAATAAATTTGTTAGAGGAAAACTCACCTCCCTTGTCAGATATCAAGAATTTAAGTTTTAAATCAGATTCTTTCTCAACCATTTTACAAAAAATCTTAAATCTTTCAAATTATTCTAACTTATGTTTGAGAAATGTAACCCAAACCATTCTTGTATAATCATCCACAAACAACATGAAGTATTTTTTTCCATTTATTGATCCAGTTCTTGTTTGGCCACACAAATCTGTATGTACTAGTAAAACTTATTTTTGTTTGTTTACCACTTAGACACTCTTTGCACACAAAATTTTATGGTTTATCAAGAACATGAAGACCTTTAACATTCATTTTTTTTTCTGATTCTAACCAGATTATCAAAATTTATATGTCCTAATCTTTTATGTCATAGCCAACTTTCTTCAGCTTGACCCATTAGACACATGCCCTCATTATTATCATTAGTAGAGGTGTCTAGAAGATTATACACATTACCTTTAGTTCTTCCAACAACAACAGTCCTTCATGTCTTGTTCTTGATTTCACATCCTTGTGAAGTAAACATAATATGATAACCACTATCTTAGATTTGGCTAACACTAAGTAAATTATTCTTTAGGCCTTCCATATAATAAACTTTATAGATAGGTGTATCTTCATTTATCAAAATTGAACCTTTACCTTTAATCTGTATACTAGTGTTATCACCAAATTTCACATACCCACTAGCATAATCTTGAAGCTTGGAGAATTTGTTCTTGTCTCTTGTCATGTGATTAGAACAACCACTATCTAGGATGCATAAGTCATTTTTAGTATGAAATGAAATCTATACTAGCATTGATTGTTCTATACCATTGACAAACTTAGGTTTCCAAACCATTTTTGGTTTCTGCTGCAAATTAACTTTGCATTGTTTGATTGTATGTCCCAAAATATTACATTTAAAACATCTGACTTGATTAACAAAAGCAAATTAATCCTTATGTCCAAACCTTGGTAATCGAGAAGTCATGAGCATATAGGTACTAAGTTTATGACCAAATTTGTTGCAAAAGAAGCAGTAACCATAGAAGAAAGGATTGAATATGAATTGTGTATTTTTGTTTTCAAAAGAATGAACATAATTTTTATCAGATTCAAAATGATTTGATTTGAAACTCTTATTAGTTTTTGGCTTTGAAGTATCAATAGAACATTCTTATTTTTCAAATCCAATACCAGTTTTGTCTTTTATCAGTTTCTTCTTACTAAGCATATCATTGAGCTTTAAAGTACTTTCATACTTTTCAATTTTCTTTCTAAGATCAACAATTTCATGTTCCAAAATTTGAATTTCTTGATCTTTGAAACTTACAGCTACTTGAAGACAATCATAAATTCTCTTAGATTGCTCAAGCTGAGTCTTCAACATGATTGTTGCTTGATCTGGCTTATGTTCTTGAGCAAGAACTTAGTCTAGTTTATGTTCTTGAGCAAGAACTTGTTTTTTGATTTTTCTAATTTCCTGTAAAGAACATTTTAATTCACTTTCAAGATCTCTTTCAACATCTTGTAGATCATTTATTTTTATATCTTCTTGATATTTGAATTCAAACATAAAAAAAGTCTCATCTTCCTCAGCTAAAGAGTCTTCCAATTCAATGTATGTTTCATCTTTACTGAACAAAATTTTATTCATTTTAAAATTTAAATTCTTCTTAGGTTTATAAGTCTTTTTCTTAGACTATTTTTTAGGTTTTTCGTCATCACTGTTTTGATCACCATAGGGGCACTTAGCTACAAAATGTCCAATTTTTCCATAGTTAAAATACTTAAAGGGAAGTTTTCCTCTGTATTTGCTTGATCCCTTTTTAAGTTTTCTAACAAAATGAGTTTCTTTTGAATCATAGTAATCTGAATCACTTTCATATGCATTTTTTATTTTGAGTTTTAAAAGCAACATCTTTTCTTGTTGAATCACTTTTGCTTATTCTCATTTCATAAGCAATAAGAGTTCCTTGTAGACTATCTAAGGTAAGTTGATCAAAAATTTTCTTTTCTTCAAGGGAAGAAACCTTAGATTCATATTTAGGCTGTAAGGTTCTAATGAACTTTGTAACCACATCAAACTCTTTTACTTCTTCTCCTAATCCCATCATTGCATTAACAACTTCATCTATTCTCAAGAAATATTTAGCCACTTTTTCATCATCCTTCATTCTCATTTCCTCAAACTGATGTTTGAGTGTAAGGATTTTGGACTGTTTAACTTCATCGTTTCCTTGATAATTTTTTTCAAGTTTTTCCCATATTTCTTGAGTGGATTTTCAATGCATGAATTTAACAAATACATATTTAGTTAATCCACACACGATGGGATGCTTAGCCCTAACATTAGTTTCATACTTATTTTTTTCAATTTTGTGGGTATTGCGGGTGGAACAATATACCCATTTAGAACTATGCTCCAAACATCAAGATCAATTTAAATCAGATATATTTCCATTCTAATTTTCTAGAATACATAGTCTGTACCATCAAACAGTGGAGCTCTAGTCACAAAATTACCTTCATGAGCTTGTGACATGTTTGATAGACTTCGAAGACTAGAATCAATCCTAGGTGGATTAGACCTATATGAGGACCCTATGCTCTGATACCAATTGTTGGAATATTGAAATCATTGAGAGGGGGAGGTGAATAAGTGATTTACAAAATTTGTCAAAATTGAAGACTTGAGTTGCATTTAGACAAAAGATATTAAAAATAGTTGTTCACAAAATGACATCACAGATTCATGACAACATAGATCAAGAATTAAACAAATGATTTTGAGAGACTCATTTAAGTGTATCAAAGATTTGACTTAAAATAAACCTTTTTAAACATGAAACATGACATAAACAATTGGAAGTTTTTAAGCAGACTATTGACTATTTAAAGAATTTTAGAACATGTGAAATCAAACAGATAAGAAAGATTGCACAAAAGATTGACATATAACAAAAAATATATCATGAGTGGAAAAATCCTCTTGGGGCATAAAAAACCACTCGAAAAATATTTCTTTATTCATATAGAGGTCCAACTCTTCACAATTCTGAAGCACCAACTTCACAAATAGAAATAAAAAGAACCAAATTCAGGAGCACCAACTCCTTTATACAAAATATCAATAACATTATCCTATCAGGACACTAAAAGTGCAAAAATAATGCAGTTCTAGAATCTCAATAGAAAACTAATGATTTTCAATGAGCACAATGAAGCATGTTGTATGTATATGACAACATCTTCTTTCTGTTTTAAAAGAACATCTCAAAACAACCCCTCAAAAATATTTTCAATACATCACAGTATCTATATGGTTATACCAGAGACTTCACATTCATATTCTGCCTTTTAAGAATATCACAGTAACATGTTCTTCTTTTCAATAACCCTGAAAATTCAAAAACCTACAAAAACCTACAAAAACCCTTCATAGGAATCTCTTTAAATAATGCTTTGAAGAGAAAAAAAAACTAACTTCTAAAAGAGAATTCAATAATAGTTTTGAAACTGTAGAAAGAATCTTGAGTTAGGGTTTTAAAGAATAACCCTAGAAACTCCAATAAACATTACAGTTAAAGTCCATAGCCTCTTTTTTACTTTTTGATGAAGTAGAAAACCTTTAACAAAAATGAAAACCAACAAATTTTTAGTTATGATTCAAGGAGAAAGAAACATGAACTGCCTTTTCTCATTTTCTCCAAGCAAGAGAAGAAATACCTGATTATGCAAAAAAGAAATCAAACAAATACCAACGAGATTTTCCATAACTTCCTAGCTGAAACTTCCACTGTCTTTTCCTTGACCAACTGCCCACAGTCAAAAAATTTCCAACTCAAAGTTACTCCAGATGCTGGCTGAGCTCATACAATGAGCTAATTTCAAAAGGATAGTATGACGACTGAGAGAAACTTAACAAAAAAAATTGCAGATCACAAAGTATCCTGGCGGCTAGGGTTCCAAGCCCTAATCACAATAGAATGCAAATTTTTTTTTCTCTATTTTTCTTTTCTTTGAGACTTTTGAAGACTTTGTCAAACATAATGATGCTTTGAAGTTCAATATGACAAATACACATGCTTTAACAAAACATCATAATATTTTGAGTCCGTTGTCAAAGACTTCTACCATGGATGTCGACACCCATCATTGCCACATCAAAAACAAACACACTGCAAGTGCCAAGTCAATACTACCAGGTCATCTCATGATTGAAACCAAAGTTATATACATTATATGTTGTATCTCAACACCTTGGTTAGCTTGATACAAAAATGAAGCCCAAATCAATATTTTAAAATACCATTGATATCAATGAAAATGATAATCGTTGCCAAAACAAAAATGATGGCTTATTAAACAAAGACCAAATGAAATTAATTCCATGTGACTTTACTCAAAGTTAGTTTCAATTTTAGTGCAAAGTGACCAATAAGGTTAAGTTCACCAATACTTTATGCGCAAAGAAACCCAATAGGGTTTAGATCACCTTTTGATACCGACTATGTCCATATGGTGATGTCTCTTTTTGATATCCAATGACACAATCATAATGTTAATTCTGTATGCCAAGAAAAAACATTACTACTATACCAAGCCATGGAGTATATATAAATAAATATGCATAATAAACACACTCAATCACATTAAAATGTGATAATCAAGACCAAAAATATGAAGTCCTTATGCACCTGAACCTGTCAAAGATGATGTGATTAGATAACCTACTGAAAAATATGTAGCATGATCAATATTTTTAGTCCAACAAAACATAAACATCAACAAATAAATAACTGAAAGTGAAGTAGCACTCATGTCCACAAAATGAGTTCACAAAGTATCATCCATTATGTCCACAAAGTATCATTACCATCTGCAAATGATTTTGACATCAAGGATAGACCATAATCACAACTGAAAGCCAACATCCAGTTGGTTAACAAATTCTCCCTTTGCAAGAAGGATGAAGAGTCTATAATGCACATCTTCTTTCACTAACAGTTCTCTAGAGAGGTTTGTTCCTTCTTCCTTTCATTTCTATTCACTGATTGGGTGTTTCCTCAAACTATGAATTCTTTTATAGAAAGTTGTTCAAATTGCCCCTTTTCCCAAAAAGTCATTGTTGATCTTTGGAACCAAGTTCCCCCCTTTGTTACCTGGGGAATATGGAAGGAAAGGAATAACGAGATCTTCAGGGAAGTTGAGAGAAGCAAATATGAGGTTTGTATGATAATAAAAGCACATGTTAAGGAAAATATAGAGGTTGGAAGATACAGTTTCTCCAAAATTTGGCCAAATTACAAAGAGATGAGAATAAAGTAGATCTGGGGTATAAGGAAGGATCTTACTAACCTAAATTGGACAAAGAGTTTAACCAGAAAGTCAACTATGTGGGATCCTCCTAAAAGAGAGTGGATTAAGTGTAATTTTGATGGGTGCTCTAAAGGAAACTTAGGTATGGTTAGGGTAGGAGGATTGCTCATAAACCACAAAGGAGATTGAATTGTGAGCTACAATATTAACTTGGGTATTTGTTCAAATAAAAAAGTGGGCAATGGTTGTTTTAGGGGGCTTAAAGACTCTTAAGGAGTATGGATTTAAAAATGTAATTTTGGAAGGAGATTCTAAGATAATAGTGGATGTATTGATTGGAGTGGCTATGCCCCCCTGGGAGTTAAAAAATATCATTGATAAGTGTTTGTCCCTTAAAAGTTTTACTAATTGCAAGGTGTAACACATATACAAAGAAGGGAATAAGTCTACCAATTGTGCTACCAATGAGGCACCGAGGTGTATGGGGTGGACCCATTGCGTTAATAATAATCTGCTAAGGCCTTTAATGGATATGATTCTAAAAGAAAAATTAAAAAAAAATTATAACTTACAAAGTTGAGGGTTGGAAGTGGTGAGGGAAGCATGAGAGATCTTGTGATTCTAAGTGAATACAAATTAATGATGAGTTACGTGGTACGGTGTCAAGCTTACCGATCTTCTTTGGAGGAAAAAAATCATCATCTCCTTTCTGAGGTGATCAAGGCTCACATGGATATTTTCAAGTTGTGGAGGGATGCCAAATACAAATGTGTTGATATGCCTAATGTCAACTCCTCTCATAATTTTGAAGATTTGCAAGGTATGAATATTAATGAGACTTTAATTATTTGCAAAAATATCTATGAGATCGTGGCTCTGGGAATTGTGTCTTTGGCTTCCCCTAAAAGAAAGTTCTCGATTCCTAATTCTTTATGGGCTTATTTTGAAAATTTGAGTAAAATATATTTCTGCAATTCTAGTAGAGATTTGAAGAGGTGTGTGTTTATGAAGAATAGCTTGAAGCATTTGAAAAATATGTAGAGTGCTAAGATTGGTGGGTTGAGGAAGCGGACGAAGCCTCCAAATTTCTAGGCACTAAAATAGAATACATACTTATGAATATTGTTTGAAAATTCGGGGATGGTTCCTTTCTTTGAGTCTATGAAGGGCTATAATGAGAGCCTTATTGCCAAATTCACAAACTCGTGGAGGAAGGGAAATGTTTCTATTGGTGCTATCAAGTTTGAGGTGACGACAAGGTTCATTGTGGAAGCTACAAGATTGTAGAGTCAATGTGTAAAGGTGGAAAAGAAGAGTGGGGTCAACTACTAGAAATTTGTGGACAAGTTTTTGCATGATGGGGAGAATTTGAAATATTTCCAAAATGGGTATGCGAGGTTAGAGATTTTTCCTTCCTACACCCTGGTGAGTTTGTTTGTTATGAGTTATTTTACACTGGAAGGAAGATACATGTCTATAAATATGTATCATTTTCCGTTGCTAAATCATATTAGGCATGTTGAAAGAATTAATTTTCCCTTCTACTTATTGTCTTCCATGAAAATTAACATAGAGAAAGGTGCTAGCCCTCCCCTGCATCAAGGTTTGATTTTTTCTCTGTACAAGAATTCTCTTGTGCTAAACCCTCATGTTTCTAGAATTGATAACCAAAACTGTAATGATGGTGATAATGATGAACCCCTCAAGGATGCAAAACCTTTTGAGGAGCCTATTCCTTGTCCACCTTCTGTTGCTATTGCTTGAAGGGTGTTAAACCCAGCTAAAAGCCCTTCCACTATTTCTATTTGTGTGAATCCGTCTACCCCTATGGCTTAGGAAATTTTTGTTAAAAGTTCCATTGAGTTTGAGTTTGTGAAAGTGACTCCACAGAAGATAAAACATTCTCCTCTTCTCCTAGATTTACCCAAGTCTAAGAAGATTAAAAAAAACTTGAACTCTCAAAATGAAGTTATTACAATCAATGAAGAGAAAGAGGGCATGCAAAATGAGGATTTGAAAGAAATGAAGTAGGGTCAAGGAAGTGGTGGAAGTAGTGGTCATAGGTCTGCACACTTGGCAAAGGTTGCTTCCAAGGATAGGAAATGCAAAAAAAAATTCTTTGTGAATGAAGAGGAAGACTTGGAAATTGAAGAATTCAAAGCCTAGGTTGATGAACATACTAATGAAATGGAGTTTGAGGATACTGGAAAATGAAATGGAGGAGGACCAAAATAATGATACTCTATCTATTCTGGATATTGGGAATAATGGAAACAATAATATTTTTAATGATTCTAGCATGGATTATATGAAAAGAAAACTAACATATTTGCAGGTACAAATGGATGACATGGAGAAATCCTTGATCACGTTGATGAAGGTGAATAATAGGATGATGTGAAGAGTGATGATTGGTGCGGTTTTTGGACAAACAAAAATTACCAGGAGGCTAAAAACGCTAGGGAAGTCTAATGATTTGAAGGTTCTAGATGAATTAGAGGGACCTAACTAGAGGGAGTAAATATTGAATTGTTGAATATTGGGACTTGTTGGGAAAATCTAAGTAATGGATTTCTCTTTTGATGTTGTTTGATGTGTTCTCTCCTTTTTTTGTATTTTTGCTTCCAAATTCTAGACTGCTATTTCATAATAGATTTGTTATGGTTTAGGACTAGCTCGTACATGGTGGATTTGATTAATGGTCTACGTAGCTTTAAATACTCTACTAGTAACCTTATATTTTTGATTAATTTTAGTTGTTATATGGTTATGGTTATGATATATGGCCTGCGTGCCACCCTGGATGTTTCTTTTTGATGCTGGCTAGTGGTGCTGTTTCCTACCCTATTTTTCCTTTTTGTTGTTGTGGTTGGAACCATGGGATCAAGGCCCTTTCCCTTCTTATCTAATAAAAAATAAATCTTCTTTCCAAATATACTTATCGAAAAAAGATGGGTCATGTTGAATTTTTAGAATGAGATTATGTATTTGAGGATCATTTTTCCACTCTTTTTGTGCAACTTCTAACCATTTGGTTGTATTAAGGAAATGAAATAAATATTTGCTTCCTCTACTTCTTGTTGAGAAAGGGAATTAGGTACAATATTTTCTTCACCCTTTTTATAAATGATTTCAAAGTCATATCCCAACATCTTGGTAACTCATTTTTGTTGTTTTGATGAGGGTAGTCATTGTTCTAAAAATATTTTAGATTCTCATGATCAATATTGAATTTGAAATGCCTTCCCATTAAATATTGATGCCATTTTTAATTGCATGAATAATGGCTAACATTTCCTTCTCATATGTGGTCCTAATTAAGTTTTTTCCTTTGAGTAGTCGACTCTCAAATGTTAATGGATGCCCTTCTTGCATTAGTACTACCCCAATTCCATATCTAGAAGCATCACATTCTACCACAAATATTTGAGAAGTTTGGGGTAGCTAGTACTAGGGTTGAAGTGTGAGCTTATTTTACTTGTTGGAAGGCTTGAGTGGCTAGCTTCAATCATGAAAATGAATCCTTCTTTAATAAAATTGTTAAGGGTGTTGTGATATGAGCATAATTACGAATAGATTTTCTATAGTATCCTTTTATACCCAAAAGTACTCTCAACCCTTCGATATTTTTTAGGTTTCAACCATTCTTTTATTGCAACAATCTTCTTGTGGGTCTACCTTAACACCTTCATGTGACACAAAATGTCCCACATATTCTATTTCTTTTACCCCAAAGATATATTTGGATTTCTTAGCATAGAGTTGATTATCTTCCAATACTTGTAATATCTTCTCTACTTGTTGCAAATTTTATTCCCATGATTTACTATAGATAAGGATATCATCAAAGAAATCCACCATAAATTTTTGAAGAAATGGGTGAAGTATTGAGTTTATGAGACTTTGAAAATTTGATGGGGAATTAGTTAAACCAAATGGAATTACTAAGAATTCGTAATGTCCCTCATGTTTTCTAAAGGTAGTTTTATGTATATCCTCTTCCTTTATATGAATTTGATGAAAACCAAAACATAAATCTAACTTAGTAAAGAAAATTCCACCATTTAGTTCATCTAATAATTCACCAATAATAGGAATAAGAAACTTATCCTTAAGAGTGAGCTTATTGAGTTCCCTATAATCAAGACACATTCTCCATGACTCATCCTTCCTTTTAACCATAACCATTGGAGATGATTAGGTACTTTTACTAGGACAAATAATTCTTGAATCCAACATTTCCTTGACCATTTTTCAATTTCTATATTGCTATGCCATTTTGCACACACGCCCCTCTGAAAGTGGGGACCCTCTCTTGGCCTGCCCTTTTGGTCTAGTCTAGTGGCTTGCCCCTCTTTGTGCTTATCCTTGAAAATCTTGGGGTTTTGGTCCTTGGTGCTTGCTTTGGTTGTGGGTGCCTTAGTGTTGAGTTCCTAGTGGGTTTTGAGGTCTTGCAGATGTCCTCTTTCAGGTGGTCTTCTTTTGCCTTCTATTTTCTTCCTTTCGTGTTTTGTTTAGGGACTAAAGGTTGGTTTTCTCCCTTAGATTTCCCTTGTTTTCCTTGTTTTCTTCATTCTGCTAGAGGCAGAACTGGGATGGGACTTAACTTTGAACTTTGGCTAAGTTCATGGTTCTATTCCCGTTCCCATTCCAATTCCGTTTCCTCCCTGCTTCCTCTCTTTCTTTGTCATTTTGTTTGTTTTGTCCTAAGGGTTGATTTCCTCCCTTAGGTTTTCATCAAGTTGCTTTCCCTTCACTTGTCGGAGGAGGAACTAGGATGGATCCGAACTTTGAACTCCCGTGTTCTCGGTTTCGTCTTCGTTCCCGTTCTGGCTCAGCCTCCCGCGTTCTGGTTTCTTTCATCGTTTCATTCATCTTCAGTCTTCGGGTTGGTTTCTCTGCCCTTTGGTTTTCTTCACTTTGTCTTTCTATTGTTTTTCCTGGACTTAGATCGAGATGGAATTTGGCTTTGAACTTTGGAAAAGTTCACGGTTCCTTTCCCGTTCCCGTTTCGCCTCCGGTTCCGTTAGGGTGGGTTTTGCTTCTGCCTCCGCTTGTTCCCCTCTAGTTCCTATTTTGGTTCCCATTTCGCCTCCACTCCCACCTATTTCCCTTCCTTTCTTGTTCCTATTCTGTCTTCGCCTCCACCTGTCTTGGCTCTCTATTCCTGTTTTGCTTGTGGCTCCACCTCCACCTGTCTCTGGTTCCACTTCCACCTAGGTTTGTGCTTGATTTTCTCTTACCTTAGGAACTATTTTGGACCTGCTCAGATTATGATGGTGTTTTGGACATTAATGGTGGCCCGTTTGGTTGTAGGTTGGATCGAGCTGGGGTTGCTGGGTGTACTTTGAGGATTTGGCTTGATTTGTAGGTGTAGTCAAGTACAATTTGTGACTGCTATTACAAAACCAACTCCTTCACACATGGTCAGTGCGTTTGGTGTTAATTGATGGTGGGAAAATCTGGTTGGTGGACTCAGCCTGGTTTGTTCGATCTGGGCAGTTTATTTTCCTGGCTCTGGGCCGATCGGTGGCTTGTGTTCCTCCTGGTGTTCATGCGTGCTTCTATTCGTGTGGGTGTTCATTAATGGTGGGTGTGGCTTGAGGTTTCATCTCCTTGGTTGCGTGTGATCCTAGGTTGATCTGATGGGGTCCTTTCTACATCCATTTACTGAGTAGTGGGTTATGGCTAGTTGTCGGGGTAGATCTGGTTGGTGGCTGACTCTTTCATAACCCTAGCTCTGTTTCACGTGGGCATGTTTTCTATAAGTATGACACTCTGCCTCATTTTTAAGGGTTGGAATAATTAGCCAAGCTGGTTAAGTTGGTTACCAATCAAGTTTAAGTAGTAGATTTAACAATAGAGTAGCATGTTAGAAGATTAGAAGTTAGTTTTCACATTTCAAGCAAGTGCTGTAACAAACCAGAAATGTTGTTAATATGATGATTTAATACAAAGTGCAGACATTGTGTCATGACTGGTGCCTCCTTTGCATTGAATAATCTTGCATGTTTCTTGTTCTATATTTTAGATCGCTTGTAAATTTTTGGATGTAGCTTAGATTTAGTTCGTAATGTTTGTGATTTAGCACCTAGAGTGTTGTAGCAATCCTTGGTTCATATCTTGGGCAACTTATTGATTGTGGGAATTATGTGCAAGGTCAACCTGTACCTAATATTCATGTGCTTAGTTCAACTATATGTATTTCATCAGTCCCATTGAATGAATGCCTAAAACCTAAAAATATTTTAACACCTTAGAAGATTGCACTATTTTCTGCAAGATTGCAGGTATAGCCCGAGTTGACCAAAAGCTAGTTTGAGGGATTGGTCCATTCCAAGTATTTCATAATTTTCATGGTTAATATTAGTAGTGTTAACATTAGGACTTATGAAACCCTCATATTTTGATATTTCTTTTATTAAAAGGTGAGAACTTGAGATTAAAGCATCACCATATCTTAAAATCTAATGAGTTTAGAGCTTCCAACATTTGTACGTAAGACCCCTTGTGATTACCAACATTTTCATATTTTATCACTGAGTTTTTTCCACTGCATTATCATAACTTGATACCTGTGAATACCTTGGGGTTATCCCTTTGTTCATATAGATCAACCTTTTAAGAGAGATAGGATAAATTTTATTCTGTCCGAGTTGTTGCTGTGCAGAAACACCAAATGACATATATTTTATTCATAAGGATAATGATAAGGTCTGATTTTTTAGGAGGAATGCTTCCAGGTATTAATTTAGTGGTATGATCAGAATCTCTAATTGGAGGTAGAACACTAGGTTCTATAAAAATTTGTTGGTGTTTTATGATCTCTTGAAGCTCTTGTAGATGTTGAGATTTTACATCTTGTGCTTCTATAAAATTTAGTTGTGCCATATATGTAGTTTACTGGGGTAAAAAGAGAGGTTAATGAACCTATAGGATCATTCAACAATAGGTTCCATCGAGCATAGACTAGACTTCAAGCACCTTACGTTGGAAATGAAGACACTGCCCTAGAGGTCTACTTCGAAGCCCTTGACAACCTTACCTCCACCTTCCTTAAATGGAGAACTAATCCACAAAATACCTTGCTCACTACATATATGAAGGCTATTAAGGTCAATACTGACCTGAGACAACACTTCTCTAGACCTCTACCATCTCTGGGACCAGTTGCTCACCCAAGCCAAGTCCAATCTCTCACCCAGGTGCTGACCAATCACATGCCCATCATGAATCCTATTCCCCAATTGCCTCTGGTCTCTTATCTGGGTCACCCAATAAAGCATGTCCAACCAATGCCCGGTTATCCCCAACAAACTGCTAACCATCCCATCCATTAATAGTCACAAGCTAGTTTCCCTATATATTTGCAGAAATTAGAAGTTTTGAATCAGTCTACTGGTTCTAGAGGAGTGTCAGGGTACTCCCCAAACACTATGAATCCAATACCTTACAAAAATCCTAATAAGGAGAGGTTAGATGAGCTAACTGAACAAGTGAAGAAGCTGAACATGGAGGTAACTTACTTAAGGAACCAGAACAATTAACTCCAAGCTAATCAGAAAAGAATGCAATCAAGTTATAACAGAGGGCAACACTATGAAAAAAATCAGAACTTTGATAGAAATCAACAAGGTGAACAAGGATTTGATAGAAGACAACCACCTAGATAAAATATGCCATGGAACATTGGGCCTAACAATGGAGGAGTTCCCAAAACACTAGACCAACCTTCCAATCCAGAGAAACCTCTAGGTGGTGTGTACTTGGCAGAGGCCGCTTTGTCTGGATGGTGTAGGCTTCACAAGACAAGTCAGGACTTTGAGCTTGACTGTCCTGAATTTAAGACTGCCACTTCTATTTTTTAATATGAAGTTGAAAAGAACTCTACCAACCAAGAATTGGTGCCTTCAAATCCATATGATTCCCTAGTTTTAGTGTTGAATCATGATCCTTTCCCAAGGGATGAGGAGAATGAACTAGAAAAGGAATCAAGTAGCCATAATGGAGAGGTTGAACAAGTGCTCAATGAAGATGGAAACTCTCAGCTATTTGATGAAGAAGCTGAGAATGACAATGGGCCATTGGATGAAGAAGAGGTTGGTATTGAGGAAGTGTAAATGTTTCAACAACCTATCAAAAGGTATGATCTAAGGAGCAAGCCCCACTGGAATCCACATGATGGAGGGCTGTTCACTACATCAACCCCTCCACACAATTTTACTACTCCACCGGATCCACACGCAAATAACAATACATCCTACCCTCGGGTGCCAACATAATACCTCACCAAGGAAGGACAATCAGATGTTTCTAAAGGAAGCATTGCTGATGCAACCAAGGATAAGAAGATTGGTCATTCTAAGGAGGTCCACACTGACATGAATGTGGAACAGCTGAGAGAGTATGTCATTGAGGAACTCAGAAAAGTATAAGTGAGTCTTTCTACTTTTGAGTTATTAAGAGTTCCTGAAATCAGAAATGTTGTCCTTGGGCCCTTTAATTCAAATATAGGAACGCTAGGAATAGCTACCAATGAGGCAACTACAAGGCCTCCTATTTCACAAAAACCCAAAGGTCCTAGCCCATCACAACCCAGGGATAGGGGTAAAGAAAAAGATAAGAGTTAGGTTGCCCAAGCTAACTCACAGTTGAGTTTATTCCAAGGAAAAATGGAAACCCCTCCTTTTCTGATTTCCATTCGTATATTTGGAAAAAATTTGCACAATTTCCTACTAGATTTAGGGGCATCCACAAATGTTATGCCATTTCCTCTTTGTAGGCTTCTTGGTATTACTCTTGTAGCCTCTCAAAAGAAAGTCACCCAATTAGACAAAACATAGGTGAATATAGTAGGAGAACTAAACATGATTCCCATGCAAGTTACCTCAGAGCCTAGAGTGCAACAAGTACTTAATATTTAGGTGGCTGAAATTCATGACACCTATGACCTGATCTTGGGTAGAGATTTCACCAAGGCACTAAATGGATACACTTCCACAAATCATTCCTTGAAGTGTCTCCCCTAGAAAGGAGTCCCAAATCAGATCAGAATTGAGATGGAACTAAGAATGAAGTATGTCATTACTAAGTATTAGAATACTTCAAATGAGATATTGATATCAAAAGTCAGTATGAGGAACTATGTCCTAGCTTCCCATGCTTTAGACATAGAAGAAATCTTGATGTTGCAAAGCTCTTCTAGTGAATCCACATCAGAAGCCAACAACTCCGAAGGGAAACTTGAACAAATGGAGGAACCTAGTGATCAAGAAGAAAGAAAACTCAACTTGTTGGATAACTTCCAAGAGTTTATCCAGAAATCTGTAGAAGATCAGATGCAGCTAGGTAGAAATATGAACTTTGAAGAATTTATTCTTCCTTATTGGTGAAAATGCATGATGATCCTCATTTTGAACTAGAATGTTTCTTGTGTCAAACTACAGTGGAATAGATACAAAGGCACATCAACACAACCCCAACTATTGGGTCAAGCATAAAGGCCATTCAAAATAGTCAAAAGGGGAAGGATCCAAAACCTCCTAAAGAGCCTTTGGGTGGAAACAAGGACAAAGGTATCCCAAGAAAAGTAGGAGCTAATGACTGCTAGACATTAAGGTTTGATGGATCCAAATCTAAGCAAGGTGCTGGAGCAGGACTTGAGCTGATCAGTCATAAAGGTAAAACCTACTTTGTTGCTTGTAGACTCCAATTCCAATGCACTAAAAATGTAGTTGAATATGAAGCTCTAGTTCATGGGCTACTTATGGCATTGGGAAAGAAAGTTAAAATCCTGCAAGTGTTTGGAGATTCTGAGCTAGTGGTTAGGCAGGTGAGAAAAAATACTCATGTCATGACAGGAGGATGGCCAATTATAGACACAAAATTTGGGATCTTATTGAAGGATTTGATGCCTTCAACATTCAATTGATACCTCAGAGTAATAATCAGACTATTGATTCTCTGGCACAAGCAACAAGTACATTGCAACCATTATCACTTTCCGGCTTAAATAAGTTCACTATGGAGCTTGTTCTAGTACCCTTAGTGCTAAAAAACATCACCAATATTTAGGTATTTGAGGATGATAAGCACATTCTTGATTTTATCACTAGATCTGATGTATTTGATTCCCAAGTAGTTGATGAGGTCGAGCCTCAAGAGGCCGAAATTGACCTAGAAGGGGTTCTCAATTTGAAGACTAATACCATCCTGAAAGGCATGGTGCAACTGGAAAGGATCTTTGATCTAGATAGGATAAGAGATCAAGAGAAGAAAATGAAAAGGGAATCCCTCAACTGTTAGTGTGAAATGTACAATATGGGGACCCAAGGTGATGTCACAAATGTCTTCATTGGTAAGGTGTACACTCCAGAGGAGAGGAAAGGAATTATTGATGCCTTCCACACACATATCAGGATGTGATAGCCTAGAGCTATGATGACTTGAGGATATATGACACTTCGATCATTACACATACTATCCACCTCAAGTCAAATGTTAAGCCATTCAGGCAAAGAAAAAGACCAATCAATGCTTTAATGGAGCCCATTATTCAGAAGGAAGTGCAAAAGCTACTCTCAGCACAAATCATATTTCCAGTAAGGCATTCAACATGGGTTGCAAACTTGGTCCCAGGTAGGAAGAAAAATGGACAAATCAGACTATGAGTCGATTTCAAAAACCTGAACAAAGCATCAAAAAAGGATAATTATCTAGTTCCTTCACTGGATGAGGTACTTCAGGTTGTCAATGGATCTCAGATGATGTCCTTTTTGGATGGGTACTCCGAATACAATCAGGTCATGGTCCAATATGAAGATAGGCACAAGACTGCCTTCACTACAAAATGGGGAACATTGCTTATCAGAGAATGCCCTTTGGATTAATCAATGCTGGAGCTACATTCCAAAGATCTATGGATATTACCTTCAAGGAAATTATTGGCAAGTGCATAATCATCTACATGGATGATTTGACATTATTTTCCAAGAAGAGAAGTGATCACGTTTCAGATTTATGCAAAGTATTCCAGAAGTGTAGGGAATTTGGTATTTCACTTAATCCAAAGAAGTGCATCTTTGGAGTCACTGAGGGAAAGCTGTTAAGACACATTATTTCAGAACAAGGTATTGCCATTGATCCTGAATGAGTGGACAATACTGAAAATTCAACCCCCTGCAAGCAAGAAAGAAATGAAGTCATTCTTTGGAAAGATTAATTTTGTCTGAAAATTCATCACTAGATTTGCAGAAATAGTCAAGCCATTGAATGCCATGCTAAAGCAAGAAGCAAAGGTTGAATGGAATACATAGGCCAAGGAAGCATTTGCAGAAATCAAGAGAGCTATTGCTGAGGCCCTTATTTTGGTAAGTCTTGATTATGCTAAGCCATTCTACATCTATTCATTTGCTTCTGACCATTTTATATAACCAAAAACTTCAAGTATTTGTGGTGTTCTTGTTCTATTCAATGCATGTAGTGAGATAGTAGCATTATCTTCTTCCTCTAAATTTTAACTTTTTAGTTCCATATTTGGTTCTTATATAGATAATTATTCCTCTTCTTCAACCTCATTTTGAATAATCATTAGTCTCTTCTCATTATAACCACATTTATGGCCCCTGAACCATTTTCTATCACAATGCCAACATAGACCTTTTTCTCTTTTCTCCACCTCTTATTGAGGAGAGAGCTTAGTTATTTATTTTGGGCTAAAAATGTTAGCCCCATTTTTGTTAGTAGGATTAGACACATTTTTATCTTTCCATCCTACTATTTGGCCTTGTGTTGATCTTTTTGTAATGAGGTTTCTTTGCTCAATATGTAATGCTTGTTGCATTACTTTTCTAATAGTACAAGCTTCTAATAGATGAACATCATGTATAATTTGTTCATTAAGTAAATTGATGTAGAGTTGTTGCCTTCGATAAGGTGTCACATATTGAGTTCAAATTGTCAATCTCATGTGTTCAACATGTATTCTGCTATAGATCCTATTTGTTTTAAATTTGTGAGTTGGGTAAAATAGCTCCCCTTCCATGGTTTCTCATAGTGGGCTACTAAGTCATTGGTCAATTCTCTCCAACTAAGTAATTTCCATTGTTTTACACTCATCATCCATTGGTACCATTGATAAGGTTCACATTATAAATGTAGTGAGGCTATGCCAACCATTGCATCATCCGATATATTATGGAGTTTAAAATATTGTTCCATCAGACTTATCCATGAAGTTATATTTTTACCATAAAACTTATGTATTTCTATTTTGGATAGGTTTAATTTTTAATCTTGAAAAGATTGACCTATTCCTTGATTTTGTCTACTAGGGATGTACCCACCTTGTTGGCTTTTTAAAACCCTTAATTCTGATAGTATTACTTTTTCAAACCTACATAATCCCTCATTTAAGGATGTTGTAAATGGGTCAAATAAATTATTCTTAATGAAATGTACCACTTTTTCACAATCTAGTGGAATTATTCCTCAATATTTGGAGGTGGACAATAAAGATGGTCATCAATTTCCTCATTCATAAAAGATCCATTTGGTCCTAAAGATGACATGGATTAAAGTTTATTTTTTATTTTGAACCATAGATTCCTCTTTATTAATTAAGGGAGGATAGTATCTAGTGCGAGTTGTAACCATAAAATTTAAAACATATGCTAAGTCAGGTTTTGAAGTTTATGGTTTGACTAAAACTTGACCACTAAATTAAGGAGATTATTTTATGCCTAACAGTAAATTACAAAGAATTAAACTTGCCTAATTTTTTTATAAGGTTTTCAAAAATATATATTTCTTAAATTCCAAAAATTGTAGTGTATAGAACAAAGTAATGAAAATTTTGACTAAAATTTGACCACTAAATTAAAGAATTTATTCTATTTTTAATAGTAAATTACAAAGAACATACCCTACTCAATTTTTGAAAAGCTTTCCAAAAATGTAAAATAAATAAAAAAATCCTAAATTTTTGGCCTATAGAGCAAATTAATCAAAAACAATAAAATCCCAATAAATGTTCAAAAAATTATCTTCAAAGTCTGATTTTTTAAAAGATATTATCAACTACATACCTCAAAACCCCCAAAAAATAAGACCAAAATTTGTATTGGTTTGGAAGTTAAGGTGGAAAAAAATTTGGGCCCAAATCGTAGCTCTGATACCACTTATTAGGATATTTCTTGGAAATATTTATAAAAAAATAGAAATATAGCAAACCACTTCAAGGAGGTTACCTCCAATAATCAAAAAATATGATATGAATTCAATAATTGATGATATGATGATTTGGGAGGAACATCTCCCCTTTATTTGTAGGCTTAACCATGTAGGGACATACCCATTCATCCTAATAAAGAGTATTTAAGGTATTAACTAAAACTAATGCTAAGGTTAAGCATACCATAAGTGCTTAAATCATTATACTTAGGAATATATATTATATTCTTAAGATATATGATATTAGGATCATAATATTATATAGAAAATTAGGGACATAACATGTCCAAACAATCCATAAACAACAAATAAATAGTACAAACAATAGAAAGAGGAACAACTGTAGCCCAGTTTCCAAACAAGACAATAGACAAAAAAGAGAGAGCGGGGAGCACCAACATCCCACTTAGACAAACCCAAATCAAGACGGAGTTGACCTTTCACTGACAACACAAGTATGAGTTTGGGAAGGCGAAGAAGAAATTATTTTCCTCCTACAAATAACAATCCAAATAATATTGTCATTTAAATTCTCATTACAAGGCGAAGCATGAGGAGAAACCCCCACAAAGGGCTCATTAGAATAAAAAGAGGGAGAATCCACATGTGTAGGATGATGTGAATCGGGGGATTCCCCCATAAGGAGTCCATTATTATGAGAAGAAGAATGAAGAGGGTCCAAATCCAAGGGTAGGTTGGTATGCAAGTGGGGGAAGGAGGTTCTACCATATAGCTCGAGGGTATTGGAGCCACACCTAATGCAATCATCCTGAGAGGAGTGACCCGATGAATAATCAGAAGCATGGATAATTAAGTGGTCATTATTAGCATCTTTCCACCATGTAGTAGAGCCCTTGCTACACAAGAGTGGACAATTTGTAGCTAGGTGACCGATGGATAAGTATGGATGAAATATGAAGGGGAGGCCCTCATAATCAAGAGGTTGAGTCCAAGGGCTATCCCCAACCATCATCTCTATGGAGGGGTTTGGAGATGTCAATATCCACCAAAATGCATGCAAATTTGGAGTGTCCCATGAATGAAGTAGAATAATAAACTTTCAATAAGAAACCAATAGAGTTACTAATGGACTCATAACATGAAATCTCCCAAAAATGTAGAGGGAGATTCAAAATTGTAACCCACATATGACACACATTTAGCCACTCAGTAAGAGGATTACATCTTGAGGTTGACCAAGGTTTAACAAAGATAGAGTGCTCCCCCCAAGCCCACAACTTTCCCAACACCAAATATTTGTCCTCATAGGAGGTAAAGGAGGAAATAAAAAACCTTTAGCACAAAGGAAGAGATCAATCTTACTCACCACAAGAGGCCTCCATGAATCCAACACCCATTTGGTACATGAAGAGAAGGCCACATATTGGATAATTTGTACATCAAACCCCTATGTTGGTAGAAGTATTCATTTTCCACCACATCTTGGCCATAAACCACCACTGGGTATGATTTTGCATAAAGAAGAGTATGAGATTTCTTGGACTCAAAGGGCAAGTAGCACTAGAATCAACAACTTGAGAAAATTTGCATCCACCAACAAAAAAATTTGACACTAGAGGGGAGGCACTAGTAGAAACCATGACACCACTAGCAACAAGAGTAGAAAAAGGTGTAAGAATAAAAGCAACATATCATTCACTAATAATAGAAACAAAAGAACTTGTGGCTACACCAAAAATAGGAAGCACACTTATGGAAAATGAAACAATAGTAGTAGATGAAATAGACCCAAACGGTGCAACAACAAACGTAATAACATTAAGCTCACCCACAATAGACAAAATCTTAGTATTAGATGAAAAAAATCCAAATGGCACACCAAAAACATAGAGGAATCATGGATCCTTGCAATAGGAGATGAACAAGTGATAGTAGGAGTGGGAGAGCCCATTTAAAAAAAAAGTGTATTCTAAATCTATCATATAAAAAGACCAATCTTACCTTGTAATATGTTTGATTTGTCTTTATCGTATTTAGACTAAATACTACATATAAAATAGCCATTACATCTAGATTCCTACATAATACAATATAATTATTGGAAAATATGAAATGTACATTAAAGTATATTAAATGTATAACTAGTTATAATTTTCACGATTCCTACATCGAGAATAAAATTTATTCAATTATTGTGTTAAGTTGACTATATAGGTGATTTTATTAATATGAAATCTATCTCAAGCCATGTCTTCAAAATATGGTTTAGCTACTATCACATGGATGGAGTAATACTTAAACAAGTTATCTTCTATGACTATTTAATCTATAGTGGTTAAATACAAAAGTAGTTGCAAAAGAATCAGTCTGGTTTAGGAGATTATTGGAAGAGTTATGTCTAGGCACTAGTAAAAGTCCCACTTTATTATATGATAACTAAAAATTTTCTTTTACTAAAGACTCCTATTCAAACATATAGAAATAAAACACATTGAAGTTCATAGACACTTCATTCAAGATAATTTTTTCCATCATCAAATTAATCTCTAGTTATTTTAGACTAACTTTCAAGTGGCAAATGCACCATGATCATGAAGTGGGATAGAATTCCAATAATCACTATGTACCAAACCTTTGTATTTTGAAATTATCCAAATTTAGATAAATGCTTGACCCTAAGGATTTACATTTAAGGGAGAGTGTGCATGGCAATTCCATCTCCTAATGGCTATCTCATTATTGTGTAAAACATTTTAGGCATATTGTAATTCTTCTCTCTATATTTATCTCACTTGTAAAGAATTGTATTATACAATACATATGCACTATATTATGAACGTAATAGAGGGTAGTTTGAGAAGACCTAGGTTCCAATAAAAACTTCATAAGACCTTATTACAAGTATCATTATTTAGAACACTAGGATTTTAAATTATGAAAAGATGACATTCATGTAGTTCGAAATACATGACTATTTTTTAACATATATTTGTGTCCCTAATTATCTTTGTTAAAGAAAACCTATGTTACTAAGGTACTTCATTTTTTCTTTTATAGAAATTGACAAGTTATGCCTCTTATCAAAATTTAGGGGGAGTGTTAAGACATAATATATTATAGGTCATAACTTTAAAACATTTATATATTGTTCTCATATAAGGTTATACAATTTTATGCTTATTATATGTTTTATAAAGAATATACCTTTTAATAATTAATAACATAATAAACTATTAAATTATTAATTATTTATAAATGGTAGTGTTAGAACCAAAAATTTCCATTAAAATTCTAAGCCTTTTTGCCCATTTAATCCCATCATTTGCCTATATTTCTCATAAAAAATAACTTTCGCTATCCAAAATGCTAAAATTCATTATACTTCTCCTTTGATATTCACTCCTTATGTTATTTACCGCTATACTGCGGCCTCCTACAAAGGGGTCCACGGTATGGCGGTGACGGATAAAGCACAGTCACATGACTATTACTGGTACACCGCACATGGTCTTCAAACCAGCTGCGGTGGAATGGTAAACAGTCAACAGGGAGGCGACAACAGTGAAGACAGTCACCGTGGTACCACCACTAGTCTACGAGGAGACTGCGGTAAAGGTTGGGAAGCTACTGACAGTTTTTGGAGTGGCTACTGTGGTACCACTGGCAATAAAGCCAGTGATCACGATAGCACAGTGAACAAGTAGTGGGCAGAGATAACAATAAGGAAATTGAGCCTGGCGGTTAGTGAGCAGTTATCCCTCAACTGCAGGGGGTTCAAACAGAGGCCGCGGTGACTACAAAGGTAGCAATCAAGACGGCTACTATGGTACTGCCACTAATCACCATGAAGACTTTGGTAGAATGGTAAAAATGAGGAGAAGACCATGATGGTTAAGACCACCATACCACTAGGGAGAGAGATAGAGAACGCGAGAAGCGATGGGAGAAAAGTCAAATACCGTGCAACCACCAACATGTAAAATGCAGACCGTAGTAAGGCGGTAAATAGTGGAGATAGCCGTGAGGAACCTTCACCACCATACCGCCAGGAGTAAAAATGAAACCCGTGGTTGAGTGGTAAACATAAAGAAGTTGTGCAACAATGAATATAAATGGAAATGTAAAGGGCAGTAAGGATAGAGTGAAATGAAGGTGAGAAAAATATAAAGCAAAATCAAATGTTGGACTATAGTTTAAAAAAATTAATTTTTCGATAAGGCAATGCAATTAAATGTTTTAATTTCTACCATGGAATGTAAAAAATTATACCAGAACAATGAAGGGTCATGACCCTTGGATTTCATGGTAAAAATATTTTTTAAATTCGATTAACTATGAGGGTTTTTTTTGGAGAAAAAAATCAACAGAACTGGGATGTAAAATGATGAACAATCCTTCTTGAAATAGGGTGTAATGGAGAAAATATATATACACTGGTGAATTTTTTTCTGAATTGGGTTGATGAGATGTTATAATTTTTGAATTTCCTATCTTGTTGTATCCAATTGGAAGTTTTTAAATCATTTAAATCAGGATAACAAGTATACTTCTGATTTATCACAGAGCATTTTTTCACTTTGTGTGATTTATTTAATAGGTGTCTATAAATCAGAACTAAATTCTTTTAGATAAGTCACAGTGATTTTAGGATTTTGGTTGGATGATTAAAGAAGAACCTGGTAGGAAAATATTCAAGCATAATTTATGCAAGCCATAAATTCGGTGAAATAATATGCCGGTCATAGAATTTCATACTTTAAATATGCCTAACAATTTGAATTAAGTTGGATAGGGAAACACCTTGAATCCTTGTTATTTTTGACTCCATTGCCCAATAGATAGAAGGCACTGATCTGCCATATCCCAGAGGATAGAATTCATAACAATTTATATATTTAAAATATTTCTTTTGTGTAGTAGGTGTAGTTGCAGTCATTTTGTCTATCCACTCCTAATTGCCATTGTGAGTAGATTGTTTAGAAGGAAATACATTTCAAATCTGCATTTTTCACATAGGTTCACCCACCTAGGTCTAGCAGAACCTAGAGAGTAGAAGGTTCAAATATGTAATTGGCCTTGTACATTGGCCAAAAGTGTTGTAAGAACTTGGCAAATTCTTCTGGTTAAAACCTACATTTTTGAGAACCAATAGTTTGGCGACTTTGCTGGAGAACATAATTTAAAAATAAGCCTTTGTCATAGAGTCAGTATGTTGTAGAAGGCTCCGCTAGGAACACAAAATTGCAGATTTTTTTCACTTTCGGAAAGTGAGTGGCGACTCGAAATGAACAGATGTTTTGAAACTGATAAATTGAAATATATATCAGAAAGAAATCATCCTAGAGTTTAGACTATCACAATTTATCACAACATGTAGGGAAGAAGGTATTTGTACAAAGATGGTAATGGTCCTAATGACAAAAGTAAATTGACTTAGAAGAATGATAAGGGTAAGAAAGTATCTGATGACATGGGCCCCATCAAGCAAAAACAAAACATCAAAAGCACCATTGGAGACACACAATTCATATGGCACATTGGAAAATGAAAAAAACCCTTCTAGAGAACCTCATACTCCTGAGGAACAAAGGAATACCTTCTATCAAACAGATCCTAAGAAAGTTGAAGAGTTCATGGCTAAATGTGAAGCTGAAAGAGAAAGGAGACAACTTGAATATGATTAGAAAGCAACACTTCTTGAGGATGGATTTGGATATGAAGCAACATTTGAGGAGAATTATAAACTCATGGCTAGGGATGAAATAAATGTAAGACTAGAACATGAGAGACAAGAAGTGGAAAAGACAAGAATAGAATATGAGGAGAGGCTCCAAACAATTAAAGAACTTGAAGAGTTGAAATTGAGGAAAGTGCAAAATAGTACTCAAATGGATAATTTGAAAAAATATGTGCCAACTCATGGGTAGGGGAACAACAATGCAGGCCCATCAAATCCCCCACAGGCCCACCAAAATTAGCCAAGGAATCGATGTAGGCATCAAAATGCTCCACCACAATATCATGGTGTTCAACCACCTCCTTATTAGCAGCATGTTCCCCCATAAGGTCAACAATATGTGGCAAATAATAATCCACTGTACTAGAATCAACATTACCAAAATCCTCCTCCACAATATACAACCATGATCATGCAGTTTAATTTGGCTGGATTTCAAATATGTCCTAATCCTATGGACAATAGTTGGAGAAGTCTTGTCCCAAAATTTATAGGAAGTAGTGCAATTGTAGCTGAAGAACATTTAAAAAGCTTTAATGCTTTTATGCAAGATTTAGATATGCAGTATGAAGATGTGCAGATGAGGTTGTTTATGATGTCACTAATTGAAGATGCCAAAGATTAGTTTAATAGTCTGCCAATAGCTTCTATTGATTCTATTCATGTGTTATATGAAAAATTTCTTGAGCAGTATGGGAATCAATATGCACCTGAATTTGGATTACATGAAACGGTGACTATTCAGAAGCATCAAAATGAGTCATCTTATGATTTCAACCATAGGTTTTCTAAATTGCATAATAAGATACCTCCTGGATCTAAATTGGTTGATCCTGTTGCATCGAGTATTTATTTAAAATATTTTGATCCTAAGACATGATATAAGCTTAGGAACAGGGGTCCCATAAATTTGGCTGAAGCTCAAAGGATAGCACTCACTATTGAAAATAACAGGAAATCTGCAGGGATGATTGCCAAGAGGGATAACCCTAGGGTTCCCCAATATTCTCCTCCAAATAAACAAGAGAACACATATAGGAATGAAAGGACTAGACTACATGAAATGTCTTATAATACAAATTGGAGAAATGGAAAGCCAGTGATGGGTGGGCCAAGAAATAAAGAGACACCTGACCCTTTGAAGAAAAGAGGGACATACATTGTTGATAATAGTCCTTGGTGTTTAGTTTGTGACTTGCCACATTCTTCAGAGCATTGTGTTGGAGCTCAGTTAGTGTCGGGAAAAGACATAGCAAAAAATAATAATGAAGAGAACCATAATATCTATTTGACTTCCCGTACTCTTCACTCTGCAGAGCAAGGGTATTCATCTTCGAAAGAAGGAGGATATGAATATGATGTTGATCATCATAAATATAATGTTCACATGGTAGAACAACAAGTTTTTTCTGATTATGAAAAAAGTGATGATAAACAAGGTCCCCCTACTACATCATATCAGCCTAATAGGGGAAGTATGAGGAGACCAAATGAGGAAGAAATTAAAACATTGACTATTGCAGTAGTTGAGCTGGCTAAAAGCAAGTATCGATTGAGGAATAGAACAATGACTGTGAATGAAGGTGTTCCAAAAGGAATATTCTTGAAAGATAAAAGATGTCACATGAAATATCAAAAAAGACAAATGATGAGCACCTTGATAAAAAAGAACATAATTATGTTCCCAAAGAAGAAAATAAAGAATTCCCCAAAGACAAACAAAAGATAGATCAGACATCAAAACGGGAGAAAGAGGAGAACAAAGGTGAACCAGTAGAGCAAAAGAAGGTAATAAAAGTTGAAGGTGCATCTTTTGATTTTGTGCAAGCTTTATCCCAGGTAAAAATGTCTGTCCCATTACTTGAAACGATGAAAATTAAAGAGTATATGGAAAGTGCTATTCAATTAATGTCTGGTGGGAGGAATCAAATTGTAAATTTTGAATAAAATGAGAATCTTGGAATTGCTGATAAGAAAGGAAAGATACAAGTTTCAGAAGTTGGCCTAAATGATGCATTGATGAATACACCATAAATTGATCCATTTTTTACTACCCTACTCATAAATGGTAAATTGGTAAGAAATTGCATGATAGATTCAAGTGCTTCTATGAATATTATGCCAGTAGGGGTAATGAAATAACTTGGTATGTGGGTAGATATTGAGGGTGGTAAGTGTTATGCCATGGATAGTAGGCCTGTCCTAGTAGTGGGGATTATGAAGGATGTAGAAGTAAAATTAGCAACCTACCCACACAAAACCTAAAATATTGATATAACTGTGATTGATACACCTCATCAGTTTGGATTGCTTTTGTCAAGACAATGGACTGCAATAGTTGGGGGTAATGTACAATTTGATTTATCATATGCCACAATACCAGTTAATGGTGAAGAAGTGAAATTGCATAGAGAACCACAGATGAATCAGATTGTTGAATATGTTCCTTAGGAATAACTTAATTGCTTATGTGATGTTGATTTAGGGAGTTTCAGAGTAGAATTGTCTCAACCAAAATTAGTGAATACTCATCCAATTGATAAGCTTGTCTCTAGAAATCAATAGGGTGTGTGGAAAATGTACTTTGATGGGGAATATAGTCAAGAAGGTAATGGAGCTGGGGTATTTTTCATATCACCTGAAGGTACAACATTTAAATATTCATTTTTGTTGGCTTTTGAATGTAAAAATAATGTGGCTGAGTATGAAGCCTTATTGATTGGCTTGAACATGGCTGCCAAGCATAAGATTAAGTTGTTGAATGTCTTGGGTGATTATGAGCTAGTTGAGTCACAAGTGAGATCAAAATATGCTGCAAAAAAAATAATGATGAAACAATATAGAAATGCTATGTGGGATATAGTGGAACTATTTGATGCATTTTCAGTTGATTGGATAGATAGATCTGAAAATTTGATGGCTGATTTTTTGGCTAATGTAGCCTTAAAGAAAGATGATATCACTTTGGCAGGAGTGTTTCAGGTTAAGTTTGAAACAAGGCCTATTGTCCCTGATAACATATATAGCTGGGAGGTTTTTAATGATGATACTAACCTTTTGAATTTTCTTCATTGTATAGATTAGTATGATGCACAAGAGATTGATTTCAATGCTTTTTGTGGAAGAAGTGGGTGGGAAACAAGCTGCATTTGGGAAGGAAGTTTTGCAGCTTAAAACTAACAATCTTCCCAAAGGTCTTGTGGCATTGGAGAGAGTGTATGATGGGAGTGATCATTCTCTCATGAAGCAAACATCTGTTAAGAAAGAAGATATTGAAGAAATAAATTTGGGAACTGAATTAGCACCAAAAAGGTTTTATATTGGAAATAAAATAAGTCCAACTATTAGGAGAATGTTGATTACATTGTTGAGAAAATAAAAGAATGTGTTTGCTGGTCTTATGAGGATTTGAAGGCATATAGAGAATATCTTTTTCAGCATGAGATTCCACTTAAGCTAGACACAAAGCCATTCAGACAAAAGCAGAGGCCTATCGAACCAACCCTAGAACCTAAGATGCAAGAGGAGCTAGCAAAGCTCAGAGATGGAGGTATTATAAAAACCATTAGGCATTCAACATGGGTCTCAAATTTGGTTCCAGTCAGGAAGAAAAATGGGGACATAAGATTGTTTGTAGATTTTAGAAATCTGAATGTTGCTTCCCTAAAAGATAATTATCCTCTTCCAAACATGGAGGAAATATTGCACAAAGTAACTGGGTGCAAGCTATTGTCAATGATGGATGGATTTTTTGGATATAACTAGGTCAAAGCCAAAGAATCTGAGCAGTACAAGACAAAATTCACTACACCATGGGGAACACATGTCTATGTACGAATGCCATTTGCTCTCACAAATGTAGGAGCTACCTTTCAAAGGGCCATGGATGTGGCATTTGTAGATCTAATCAATGCTACAATGGTGGTATATCAAGATGATCTCACTGCTTATTCCAAAAAGGCAGAGAATCATGTTGGGGACTTGGAGAAGATATTCATCAAAGCTTTGGAATATGGTATTAGTCTTAAGCCTAAAAAATGTCATTTTTCTATCACAGAGGGTAAAATTTTGGGGCATATTGTGTCAAGAGATGGGATTAGGATAGATCCTAAAAGAGTAGATGCCATAGATAAAATTCCCATTCCCAAAACTATCAAAGCAATCCAATAATTCTTTGGCCAAATTAATTTTCTTAGGAGGTTTGTGTCCAATTTTGCCGAGATTGTTAAACCTATATCTAAGATGTTGAAAAAGGGAGAAAAGTTGGAGTGGATTGTTGAAGCTATGGATGCCTTCATATCTATAAAAAGAGCTATCAAAGAAGCCCCTATCCTGAAGTCCCCTGATTTTACTAAATAATTTCAGATTTTTTCTTTTGCTTCATTTCACACCATAGCTGCTGTTATGGTACAGAAAAATGATGAAGGTCATGAGAAGCCTGTTTCTTTTTTTAGTAAGTCTTTGCAGGGGTCAAAATTGAAGTATGATATTATGGAAAAATAGGATTATGCATTGGTCAAAGCAACAAAGGTAATTTCTTATGTCCCACATGCAGTTGTGAAGAATATCCTGGTGCAGAAAAAAGTGACAGGGAAGAGATGCAGATGGATTAATAAAATCCAAGAGTTCAATATGGAGATTTAGATTACCAAATTGGTAAGAGGATAGGGTCTGGCTAGGATGATGGTAGAAAAAAATATTGAAGCAAACCAAATTTTTAGTGTAGAAGGCAAGGAAGAGGTCATATCAAGTATTGAGCATACTCCATGGTATACAAATGCGATGTATTATCTGAAACACATGAAGTTCCCCACAGGGTTGAATGATAATCAAAGGAGAGCTTTGAAGTTGCAAGCGTCTAAATATGTTTTTACAGAAGGGGATCTATTCTGGAAAAATAGGGATGGTATATTGTTGTTGTGTCTAGATGAATCCCAGGCAAAATATTTCTTGAGAGAAATGCATGAAGGGGTATGTGGAGGCCATTATTTTGCTAAGACTACTACACACAAGATTCTCAGGGCTGGTTATTATTGACCTAGGGTATTCAATGAGTCTTTTTCATATGTGAGGAAATGTGAGGCTTGTCAGAAATTCTCAGGGAAGTTGAAGTATCAAGGAGCATTGCCACTTAGAGCCTTGTAGGTAGAAGCACCTTTTCACCAATGGGGAGTTGATTTCATTGGAGAAATACATGAAAGATCAAGTGGAGGACACAAATGGATACTAGTGGACACAGATTATTTTACTAAGTGGGTGGAGGCTATCCCAACTAAGCAAGAAACAAACAAAGTGGTGATGAACATTCTGATGGAGAATGTTATAACCAGATTTGGCACCCCAGTCAGATTGATCACAGATAATGGGATGTGTTTTAGATCTGACGAGTTTAAATATTTTTGCAAAATATATGGCATTAATATTTCTTATTCTGCCCCATATCATCCACAAGCCAATGGTCAAGCAAAGTCAAGCAATAAAAATATTTTGAAGATAGTAAGGAGGATGTTGGATACAAATAGAAAGGCATGGGATTCAAAGTTAAGGTTGGTTGTATGGGCAGATAGGATTACAGTGAAGAAGGCAACTAGAAAATCTCCATTTGAATTGGTGTATGGGACACAAGCTAGGATTCCACTATAGAACCTTTTGATAGTTTATAACTTTATTTTACAAGAAGATTTAGATATTTTTGAACCAATGGAGGAAAGATTGGAGTAGCTTGCAGAACTTGATGAAGTGAGAAGAGTGGCTCAGAAGCAAAATGTGAAATTGCAGTCACAAATGAAATACCTTCTTGATAAAAAGGCCAAGAAGCAAAAATTTGAAAAAGATGAGTTGGTATTGATGTGGAATGCTCGGTGTTAGGAGAAGGGGAAGCATGGAAAATTTGAAGCTTTATGGCTTGGCCCTTTTGTGATAACTGGTAAGGGAGGTGAAGATTCTTATTTCCTATAGAACATGTCTGGAGAGGAGTAGGAGTTTCTTGTACAAGGGTATTTCTTAAAAAAATTCTTCTCTTAAGGATCAATAGAGGGTTAAGGATTGCTAGTGCATGGAAAATTCTTAATAAACCTCTTTAATTTTTCTTTTCCATGCACAGTAGTTTAGGAATTTTGAAGGGTATGGGTTTGGTAGTACATGGACATTCTCAGGAATTCTCTTTTTGAAAGCGTTGCTTTCTTTCCATGTACAGTAGCTTAGGGTCATTTTCACCTTCTATTTTCCATCTCCTTCACTCTTTCATTCCCTCCATCCTCCATTGCCTTCATTTTATGGACCATTCATGTCTTAGTCTACTCTCCCAGTTGCATTTTGGATTCTTCCAGTGATTTACTAAACCACTCATCCCCAACAGGAGCCACTATTAGAAACAAAAATCTCCATTAAAATCCTAAGCCTTTTTTCCCATTTAATCCCATCATTTGCCTATCTTTCTCATAAAAAAATCACTTTCTCTATCCAAAATGCTAAAATTCATTATACTGCTCCTTTGATATTCACTCATGTTATTTACTACTATACCACGACCTCCTACAAAGGGGCCCGTGGTATTGCAGTGACAGATAAAGCACACTTACATGTCTATTACCGCTACACAGCATGTGGTCTTCAAACCGACCTCGGTGGCATGGTAAAAAATCAACAAGGAGGTGACAACAATGAAAGCAATCACCGCGGTACCACCACCGATCTACGAGGAGACCATGGTAAAGGTTGGGAAGCTGTTGGCGGTTTGTGGAGTGGCTACCGTGGTACCGCTGGAACTCAAGCCAGTGACCGTGGTAGCATGGTGAACAAGTAGTGGGAAAAGATAACAACGAGGACATTGAGCGTGGTAGCCAGTGAGAAGTTACTACTCAACCGCAAGGGGTTCAAATGAAGACCACGGTGACTGCGGTGGACATGAAGGTAGTAGTCAAGACGACTACTGGATATCACCACCAATCACCATGAAGACCGTGGTAGTACGGTAATAGCAAGGAGAAGACCATGATGGTTAAGACCGCCATACTACCGAGGAGAGAGACAAAGATCGCGGTAAGGCAGTGGGAGAAAAGTCAAATACCGTGCAACTGCCAATAGGTAAAATGCAGATCATGGTAAGGCGGTAAACAATGGAGATAGCCACAAGGAACCTTCACTGCCATATTGCCAGGAGCATAAATGAAACCCATGGTTGAGCGGTAAACATAAAGCAGTTGTGCAACAATGAATATAAAGTGAAATGTAAAGGGCGGTAAGGATAGAGTGAAATGAAGGTGAGAAAAATATAAAACAAAATCAAATATTAGAATATAGTTTAAACCATTTAATTTTCTGATAAGGAAATGCAATTAAATGTTTTAATTTCTGCCATGGAATGTAAACAGTTATACCAGAACAAATGAAGGGTCACAACCCTTAGATTTCATGGTATAAATATGTTGTAAATTCGGTTAATTGTGAGGGTTTTTTGGAGAAAAATAACAACATAACTAGGATGTAAAATGATGAACAGTCCTTCTTGAAACAGGGTGTAATGGAGAAAATACATATACACTAGTGAAATATTTTCTGAATTGGGTTGATGAGATGTTATAATTTCTGAATTTCCTATATGGTTGTATCCAATTGGAAGTTTTTAAATCATTTAAATTAGGATAACAAGTATACTTCTAATTTATCACAGTGCATTTTTTCACTTTGTGTGCTTTATTTAATAGGTTTCTGCAAATCAGAACTAAATTCTTTTAGATAAGTCACAGTGATTTTAGGATTTTGGTTGGATGATTAAAGAAGAACCTGGTAGGAAAATATTCAAGCATAATTTATGCAAGCCATAAATTCAGTGAAATAATATGCCAGTCATAGAATTTCATACTTTAAATATGCCTAACAATTTGAATTAAGTTGGATAGGGAAACACCTTGAATCCTTGTTATTTTTGGCTCCATTGCCCAACAGATAGAAGGCACCGATCTGCCATATCCCAGAGGATAGAATTCATAACAATTTATATATTTAAAATATTTCTTTTGTGTAGTAGGTGTAGTTGCAGTCATTTTGTCTATCCACTCCTAATTGCCATTGTGGGTAGATTGTTTAACAGGAAATACATTTCAAATCTGCATTTTTCACATAGGTTCACCCACCTAGGTCTAGCAGAACCTAGAGAGCAAAAGGTTCAATTATGTAATTGGCCTTGTATGTTGGCCAAAAGTGTTGTAAGAACTTGGCAAATTCTTCTGGTTAAAAACTGCATTTTTGAGCACCAATAGGTAGTTTTGAATAGGTGTGGAAACTACCATTTTAGTATTTTTCTATCCCTCCTATATTGAAGGAGCTTTTATCTCATTGAGAAGACATTCATTTTTTTAAAGATTTGGTAATATAAGTGAACTTTATCACTTTGCAAAGAAGATTTATTATTAGACACGTGGAAACGAGAATAAGTGACAACCACATGTTCTATCTATATTTTATAGACAATTTTATAAGTGTTTTACAATAGAACGACGCATTATGAATTTTTTGATTTGGAAAAGTTTTCTCCATGTACATAGTGTAATGTATCATCTGCTTCATTTAATTCTCATTTTATTTATTTCATATTTTATTTATAATGATTAGTAACCTAATATCTTAATTTCTGATAGCTACTCTAGTCATTTATTCACACAATGATTTTTCTAAGATAAATCTTTAGAATTTTTGAAAAATGAAATATTAATAGATGTAGCACTAGGGGATAAGGATGTGACTCTTGCCATGTGTAATCCTTGATATTCTTGTTTCATAAAATCATATAGTCATGTGATAATTATTTCACATGAGTGAGATACTACATTTGCATTGATTTTTTGTGATTATTATCAAATATTTATCCATGGTTGTAATTGGAAAGGACAATTAACTCGTGAAAAGTAGACTTTCTAGTATCGCTATATATTTTTATAGTTTCCTCATTTATCACCTCATTTACTATGAAATTTGGGAAATTTATTTTGTTCTAGTTTCATCTTGATCATAGTAGTGTGCTACTAGATAAAAGTAGATTAACGAATTGTAAAATGACATTCATTGGGTCCATTTCAAAGCTTAGGCCATTAAAGATGTTTTCTTTTGAGTCTAAGAATATTGTGGAGGCTTATGCCATTATTTTGGGGGATGTATTCATGGTTGGAGTTTGAATGTGGAAACACATTTTGTTTGTCAACTTTAGTTCTACCGTAGGAATATGGCTCTAGTTAAATATTTGGTGGTACCTCATATTAAATGTAAGTATTTACTATGTCTTGAATATGTCTTAGTGGAAAAAGAAATGAGAGGAAAAGGGATTCACCATAGGGTTTGTTAGTGGAAACAAAAGTGAGGAAAAAATAGTTTCACCATAGGGATTGTGTCCCAAAGTAAGCTCACCAAGAATTGGTTGTGATATTTTATGCCCTACCAACAAATTTTGAATGTATTTTACACTATATTGTTCATGGCTCAAGTTTTTATGACTTTAATGTATTGAAAAAACCCATCCAAGATTCAATTGTTGCTACCACATTGGTGGACTTGGAGCAATTAAGAGAGATTTGAAAAATTTGATCCACTCTACTCATCTTGAGCCCATCTTCATGGTTGAGTTGGATCCAACCATATACGTGGACATGGGGATTGTTGCTAGAGTGTAGGGCTAATATGTTTAAGCATGTTTCAATCAACCTTCAATGTTGAATGATGACTAATAATGGTCTCTTAGTTGTAGTGTCTTCAAGGTCTACTTATTATTATTATTTTTTGTAATGTCCTCTTTCTAATTAAGTCTATTTAATTTTTTGAGTCACTTTCTTAATCCATAAAGATTGGCACAATTATTTATGAGTATAAATAGTTATAATCAACTGATCAAAATACTAGTACTTGCACTAGAAGGAGGTGCAAAAATCATGCCGATAAAAAAATATCTAAGCTAATATGTTAGAGAGTACAATTTAATTTGTGTATTGAAGATACATTATTTTTAATTTCCATTTTTTGTATATAAAATAATATTTAAAGTATGATGCATCATATTTCTATGTTTTGTTGTGTTTAGAATATTTTTTTTTAAACTTTACTTTTAATTTATATAATACATTAATAATAATGAGAAACATATGTCTCAAGTTGTTATTTGATTTACAATTTAGAAATACAACTTTGAAATACATATAATATCCTTTAGGACATTTGAAATATGTTTGTATTACATATTTGTTTATAATCAATTGAAGGAGTATTTTGTAAAAAAATTAATTATGTTTGAAATGTAATCCTTAGTTTCTTTTGCTTTTGTTAGACAACCTTGGAATGAGTTTTTTGCTTGTTTATTTTTTGGTTCCTACACATTGGAATAAAAATTTGTTTGATTATATCATAAAGGCAATCTTGCTCTTATTTCAAAGGTACATATTGAAGACAACATGAAGTTAATTTGAATTAAACAATATAAATAAATACAAGAAAATATAATATCAATAACATGAACAAATATCTCGATGAATTGGTAGATGATTGCCTAACATCCACCTATGCATGGCATAGACATTTTACATTAATATACAATTTTTTTCTTTTGGATATTACTAACATCTCTATTTAAATTGTTTTGAAGCCATAATAATTATGATAAGTACAAAGGAAAAATATTCTCAATCTCAACCTCTTGTCATCAAATTCAATAAATGAAAATGAAAATTATATTAGAAAAACATCACATCTAATACTAGGATTTACTCAATATACATCTTGTCGCCATATCTTTAACCTAGACATAGGAAGAGGAAGTACAAAGGATATAAATCTTCATGAAGTGATTTGTTAATATCATTGTCAAACAATTAAAATGAATACTCAACGTACACCTCATAATTATGCTAATGTCTCATGCCAACTTTATTCAAAGCACTTAACCTTGGTGATTAGAGCTATGTAATTTTTATTTTTTATGAAAGTGCATGTCTTCTTTGTACTTCCTCGTTGCATATTAAAGAGCTAACATTACACACATACCAAATTCCTATTTGTTAAGCCATCTCTTTATGTCATGCTTTGTAACATATGTCAAGTGTTTTTTGCAACTTCTATATAAAATTATCAAACAAAACATTTCCAAAATAGAAAATTCATATATTTTTATAGCCACACATATTTGAAAACACCAATAATAATTTTTTTCATGTGATCTAAAGGTCCCTTGTCAATTTTTTTTAAAATTTGAAAGAAACTTAAGAAAAACCTTCAAATTTTTTAATTCGGTGCTCCAATTATATAGATCATTCTCTAAGTCCATGCTATGAGATTTCATCCTTAGCTCCCATACATACATGTTTGCATGTCTATATGACATTTTGCATATAACAAATTTTAGTATATTTTAACATTGTTGATACCAAAGAAAAACATCAAATTTGAAATTTAGATGCACAAAAACAATGATTTTTATTAATTTTTTCCATGGATCAATAACATATGCCTAAATTGTAAATTTTGATTAATTCTTTCACCCACAATCATAAAATACAGTTCCAATTTTAATAATGTTTAATTAGTTAGAATGATTTTTCTTTTAATGAAAATAGTTAAACAACCAAATTCCTTGCGTTCCCCCTAAGTTGGCATGAACAATTGAATGCTTTGCTTATTCTCTATTGTTGGGATTTGGAGTTGTTATTGGGATTTTATTGCCACTATAGATGGGTTGGATATAGATTTTATTGTAAGGTTTGTTATTTGCATTTCTTTTGTTGGTTGTTTAGTTTTTAAGCACCTATTTTGTTTCTGCATGTGTAGGATTTCAAAGGGAGATGATAGATGTTGATTAACCAAATGCAACAAACATGTGTCCAACCTTATTAGTCTAGTTTTTCCATGATATTGATATTCCCTAATCAATATATTTTTTCTATGCTCAGTAGCTGATGGTAAGATGTTTATACAAGATAAAAAGATAGTAGCATCTATATCCTTTGGTTCATTCTATAAATAGGAGAGTCGGGGGTAAATGAAGGGAGAGGTAAGTAATGGCAGAGGTGAAGGATATGGAGAAGGTGACTTGTAGTAATAGGGTGGTGGTGGTGAGGGGGATGGAGACACCAAAAATTTTAGGAATAAGATTCAATTTTGAAAAGGAAAAAAACAAACTTCACTACTCATTTGTGCAAATAATTATGGAGGGAGTTAGAAACCAAAAAAGAGAGATGAAGGTGTAGAAATGGCAGAAAAACTAGGTCATCCATAATCATTGTTTAAGAGAAGGGAAGAGATCATTATCGAAGGAGATTATTAAGTCACAAAGTCACCTTGCGAATGTTTTTGCCCATTTGCTACATTCATAGAAGTCAAAAAATGAACCTTAGCTTTGAGCAGACGATCCTTAAGATGCCAATGAAAGACAAAGAATATACTAATTTTATACTATGTTGATGCTTTGGATATAGAGTGAATTTGAGTGTGTTATATTGCTCTTATTATTTTATTTAGTATTCACTCTTCTCCAAAATCCATCGGCTAGTGGTGGGGGAAATACAAATGCACCTCCTCCATTGTTCTTGGAGATTCATTCAAATTTATAGTATTGTAGAATTTGTATTTTAATTTTTTTTTCCTACTGAGGCCTAGTTGAGCTTGACTGATTTTAGATTATTCTTCATGGCTCTTCGCTGGGCTAGTTATTACTATATGATTATTGCATATAAAAAATTGATTTTTGTATAATTACAATTTAGAATAAAACATATCATGATGGAATAGGAATTGGTGGAAAATTTTAGGGATGGTTGAGAGAATATTATGTGGGAAGAGGAGTCAATGAAAAAGGAATTGGTAATGGTGAAGTAGTCTATAGTGAGCCATTGTGAGGGACTACTTGTGTGTAGACTATTGTTTCTTCTCACCATTTTTGCAAATCCTTTGCACATCAACATTCAACCAATACACTATCGATTAAAAATAATTAGAACTTGATATCCCTATAAATTATCACTTCTTGCATGCTTTGACTACAACCTTCAACAACCGATCTGTTGATTTTCATGAGATGCAATGTCCTCAATCTTTCCACGTACTCCAAAGTTTTTTATGCTTGCCTCCTCCCACCTCATATTTGTTATCAATGTCTCCAATGCTCTGCAATATCCTAAACCTTGAACTATATTTACTATGCCATCATGAATACCCCTTATGTTCCTCCTTGTTATCCACTTGTAATTCTCTATATTTGACTGCATTTGGTAGGACTTTTATCTCTATCAGATGCTCATTCACTCTACTATCCTTGCTCAATCCAATCTAATAGAATTTAAATAAAATATTATTTAATTAGAAATCCAATTTGATCTAATTTGATACTACTATCTTAGATTAAATGGGATCCAATTTGATTTGATTCGATCTCAAATTAATTGCATGTACAACTCCAAATGATTGAAAAAAATTTGATATGCATTTACTGCAACAAAGATATTGTAGATTTTATCATTTGACATGAATTTACTACAACACAAATATTTAAATTTTATCATTGTTTTCTATGAATTTCACCTTGTTTTCTAACAATGGAGGTTTTATGACATGAGACTTGTTTCAGGCTGAAAGTATGTAGTATATTTCCTAATTAATATGTTAGTGTAGACATGTAAAATTGACTTAACACCTATCACACACTCCGAACAACATTGAACAACATTGAACAACATCGAACAACATCAAACAACATTGAACATCATCCCACAACATCCCATAATGACTTAGAATTGTCTCAGAACATCCCGTAACATCTCAGAATATCTCATAACATCTCATAATGGCTCATAATCATCTCGAAATGACTCGAAACATCTCAAAATAACTCAAGATTGTCCTAGAATAACTCAGAACATCTCAGAACTACCTTAGAATTTCTTGAAATCATCTTGTAACAACTCAGAATCATCCCATAACATCTTAGAATCATCTTGTAATATCTCAAAACATCTCTGAATCATCCCACCACATCTCAGAATCATCCTAAAATAGCTTAGAATCATCTTGAAATAACTCAGAATCATCCTGTAATGTCTCAGATCATGTCAAAATCATCCCGTCGCATCCCGAATCATCACACAATGTCCCGAAACACCACATCAAATGACATTCGAATCCCTAATTCTACTATTAATTGAATAATACAACATTATTTAATTAATTCCTCTTTTCATCATTTTCTAGCAAATTAAATAAATTTCATTTATTTAATAAAGTCCTAAAAACCCTAATTCTATTATTGATTAAATAAAACAACATTATTTGATTAATTCACGTTTCATCATTTTGACCAATTAAATAAATCACATTTATTTAATGAAATCCTAATCTCACTTTATTTCGTCCTGATTGATTAAATAACGCCAATTATTAATTACATCACTAAATCACCTTATTCCCCTAAATTGATTAAATTATTAAATCATAATAATTTAATTATGACACTTTCCTTCCAAAGTTTGAATAATTAAATCAAACTATTCAAATCAACTATAAAAAATCAAATCAAACTAATGCAACTTTGTTTGCAAAAGTCAAACTTGATATGCCTGTTCAACTCCAAAAATGAATGAATGAATTAAATCAATTAATTCATATTTCTCACCACTTTCTGATTGAGAAAATTATGATTGTTGACTGAGCAATATAATTGGTTAACCAATCAATGTAAATTTCTAACTGAGCAATCTAAGTTGTTAACTAATCAATCAAATTCCTAACTAAGACATCAATTTCCTAACTAAACCATCTAAATCCTGACTGATCAATCTAAAATCTTGACTGATCAATCTAATCCCTGACTAGCCAATCTATTTCTCAATCACCCAAATTGTGCAATCAAATTTGCACAATCTTCTCATGTCTAAATCCTCTCAACACACTTCGACCATTGATTTGGATATTCTTCAACACGATCTTGATCACCCATTTCAAATCTCATTTTCTATATAACAAACCCCTTTCCTCACAAATAAGGATCAAAGAATCAACATCATTTGCACAATGAATTACTGATGACATTCACAACCACCATTATTAGTGCTTCATACCTCATTTCTTCGATTAACCAACCAAAGAAGTCACTCATCAAGATTTTGAACACAAAATTTGGAGGCTTCATAATGATAAGAACAACCCAACATCAAGTAATACACACCACTATTGGATGGTAACACTATGTTATTTTTTACATTCAATTTTGTAATCATAGATTCATTTATGTATGTTCAAATAGCTTAGTTTCATTTCATATGTGTAGAATTAGATCTTATATTAATATGTTTGATCTTAGTTTAGATTCTTAGATTAACATGTTTGATCTCATTTTCGGTCTAGCGTTCTCCCCCTCACACATTCTAGCATGCTCAATGGGACCATTGTCCCCTCCTCTAATGTTTGTTTGATCTATTTTTGAATTTGCATGTACTAGAAGTGCACTTGACAAAGTTTTCACACATTGCCCAAAAAACCTTCACACTTGGCTGCCAAGAAAACCACGCAGTTGCAAAAAAAACCACACAGTTGACATGATAACTACACATTTTCATCAAGACCAACACACTTGATTTAAAAACTACGCATCTGCTTCTGACAGTGCTAGAATTATTTTTTGTCAGATTTGAGCATTTGCTTCTGACAAGGCACTTTTGCATTTTTTTCTTGAGCATTTGCTTTAAGAACTGAGCAGTTGCTCTGACAGACAAGTGCATAGATCCTGCACTATTGTAATGAATTTCTCCACTAATGTTTGCTTCTTTTTGAATGTGTAAATAGGTATTAACATGAGATTTGATGTAGGATTCAAGTGATATTAACACCTTTGTTTGTAGGGAAGACGATCAATCCAAGATTTTTAGATCCACAAATGGTTTTCATATTAACTTAGGAACTCTGATTTTGGTGCTTTAAAAAGAACAACTCAAACTCACATTTTTTTTTGGTTTTTTTAAAATTGAACCAAATTCATGCTTTCTTAATTTAGGAACTCTAATTTTGGTGCTCTAAAAAGAAAAAACACAAACTCACATTTTGATTTTAGTATTGTTAAAATTGAACTAATTTCATGTTTTCTTAACTTAGGAACTCTCATTTTGGTGCTCATAAAAAGAACAAAAAAACACTTCAATCTTGGGATCTAAAAATGAACATATTTCATGTTTTCATAATTAGGAACTTTAACTTTTCTACATAAAAAGAGCGCAAACAATTTTTATTTTTTTTAACCCATGATCGATTCACTTTTGTTGACAAAGTAAGACCAGGACTGATTTCTTAGAAACACTCAAGTTTGGAGCTTAAAATGAACAAGTTATTTATTTTGTATTGCACCATTGCCATTTTTGATTGATATCCTGAATACTTCCTATTGGTACAAATAAAAATAACATTTTGTTTATGTTATTCACATATTTTTAGGGATAACACCTCTTGAAGTGTTTAAAAAGAATCAATTTTCTCTAGATTTTTTATCGTGCATTCAATTATTGGCAAGTTGAAGTGTTTTATTTTCTCCCTTCGCACCTTTTGGTGATCTTGGGTGAGTGAAAGAACATTTTTGAGCTTTGCACTTTATTTTTAAGTTTACCTTAAAGAGGTTCTTTCCTTGAGATACATCCCACGTTAAAGAACTCATTACAAGGTCTCAAAGCATGTTTACTGGCAGGCTATATTAAAGGTTGTGAAATCATAAGAAAGTAGCTTCAAATCATGCTGAAAATAGACTGCACCTAAGAGATTGGCAATGGCAGCTTTGAAGGGTCAAAAAAGCAACAAGAATTCACAGAGCCCAAAGGAGAAAAGTACCCACAATCGACAAGATAGTGTGAAAAATAAAGAGAAGGAAGATAATAACTCCTCTACTGAATAGATTCCTAATATTCTGGGTGGCGACTCAGATGAGGAGGATGACTTAGATGTGGTTAGTGAGGGTGGTAATGGTGATGAAGATATTGTTTAGGTTCCACATCATGAGATGGCTCGGGAGGAAGAGGATGGAAATTCCCTAGAAAACCAAGAGAAGGAAGAGAAAGCAAGCAAAGAAGATGGAAAGGTTGAGGATAATGAGAATGAGAGGATTAACAATTTAGAGGAGAGGTTGCAAATCCTAGAAAAAAGGATATAGGAGAAAGAGAAGGATAGCAAGCTTCAAGCCCTCAAGAATAAGGTGAAGAAAATAATTGAGGAAAGATTGTAGGTTCTTGAGAAAGGTTTGCACAAACAAGGAAATGATAAAAAAAATCAAAGCTTAGAAGGAGCGATAAAGAATGTGTGCTTGGTGGTTGATGCTGTCATGAAGAAGGCAGTTATGTCCATTTTTTCTGGCATGGGAAAAATAAAAAAGAAACAAAGGAAAAGTGCAGCAGGTGAAGGCACAAATTTGGTTGGAAAGATGGAGCCAAAGGAAACAATGAACAACACGGTTGAAGATCTGATGAGTGCATGGAAGTTAATAAAGGAAGAATAATTTGGTTGCTTCATTGTTCTATTTTTTATTTTTGTTATGATGGTTATTCTAGCATTATTTTCTAGAACTGTTACTACTGGTTATGGCAACTAGTGCTGAAACTTAAATATTTGTAATTATTTTTATATTTTAAGTGGGGACTCTATGATAGATGTTAACATGTATCTTAGATGGATAGGGATGCATGGTACTGATGCTAGGTTAAGGTATTTTGATTAGTATGATAGAAATTCTATGTTTAATCATATGGGAATTGGTTAAGTATTTTGTTTGTGGGAGGGGGGAAGTTTGGTGGGATTCCTATTTTTGTTGTTTCCTTCCACTTGTTGTTCTTTTCATGTTGTACTGATTCGGGTCAGGGCCCTTTCCCTGCTTAACCAATAAAAAATAGACTACACCTAATCCCATGCCTTAAGTGGAATGACAATGGTTAAAGAGCTTTAAGTGGCCAATGGGTGACTATCAAATTTCTGTATTCACAATTATCACTAAGAACCAAATTGTTTAGAGGCCACCCTATTATCCAAAAAAATTCTAGAAAGTGGTGCATCAGAATTTACTTCCAAGAAGTTACTTTCCATGTTCGACTACAGGCCCATGCCATAAGTTGCATGTAAAATCATCTCTTCGGAGCATGAGGCAAGCCTACCTAAGAGAATGGTTTCTATCCCCTAAGGTTGTAATTGCTTGTTTATGTTAAACTTTCCCATTACATAGTACAAGATTTCCCACAACATATCCTCTAGACAAGGAAGTGGAATATCAAACCTAGTTCTTCACCATTTTGATTTCCAAGAAGTAGTAACATTCCAAAACAACACTAAAACCCTAGGGTCTTGAGCTTCACAACAACCATCCCATAACACCATCAAACTTTATGACCATCTGGTGACCAATTGCCCTAGTTCGGCAACCAAAACTTATAGCACCGATCCTTCAACCTAGTCTCACATATATCGAAGGTGAACAAATTGACATCATAAGTAGCTTGAGAACCTTCACTTTTTAGAAAAAACTAAACACCTTGCCAATTTCTCACCACATTAATTTTCCTAGACGAAGAGGAAGAGAAAGATGACATAGCAGTAGAAAGACCGGTATTACCACCACTTGTGTGGCAATAAATATCCCCTTCATGATATCATGCAAGGTTAAGATCCCTAAGGTAAAGTCCACAAGTCATAATTTCAAAATTAGGAATCTTAGTCCAAAAGCTCTCAAGAAACACCTTTGGGCACTTCACGAAACCAAAACTAGGTTGGTATACAATTTTTACAAATGTGCTTCAAGGAACAATCCGAACTTGTATTCCTTTTACTACTATTAGAACCCTAGTCTATTCCAATAGTTCCAATATCTCACATAATCTGTATCCTATCATTTAAGACAACATCGGATCTTTAGGATTTGAGTCACCTAGAGAGTTCAAACGTTACACCAATCTCCCATAGAGGACCCAAGTTGTTTATGACAACCACAAGATCACAACATAGGAATAAAATGGAAGCATGTAAGAACACCACTAGCATCCCACCAAAAAATACCATAAACGATGAGAGTAGCCCATGGGGCTATAGGACAAGTGATCTTGAAACTCCCCAGAAGAGATCGGTGTATAGAGACACCTTCAGTGAGGAAGAAATGAACCGTAAATAAAAGGAGGTAATAGAACAAATAAACCAGGATCCAAATAGAGTGGTTGTAGAGGAGGTGGATAGTGAGGAAGAGATAAATGAGGTGGAACTATTTGAACATTCTAACAACCCCAAGGTTCTCAAACTAGTGGATAGGTTGTTGAGAAAGGACCCAAACTCCTATTTATTCAAGTTAGCACAAAGCAGTGCTAAATTACTAGTGGACTTCAATGTAGAGGATCTCAAAGACCCCAATCTTATTCCCTTAGGGGATAACTCAGTTATGAGACAAATAACCCAACCTCCAGAGATGCCAAACATGTCACTTGTGTTCTCACAAAATAATGATCAACCCAAAGAGAACTCCTTGTTTAGAAAACCAACTCAAATTGAAAAGTAGCAGTGGCACAAATGTATCAAGGAGGGCCATCTCAGTATGAACCTCAAAAAAACAATCCACTTCCTAAGAAATATATACCTTAGAAAAATTCAAGCATTGACCCTTCCCAGAATAATCAGTACTATCAATAGGGTACAACATGGGGTCCCCCTCCAAAATATTAGTACCATCAACAGGGTGGAACAGTCCCCCTCCGAACAATCAATACCATCAAAAGGGTGGAACAAAGGGTCCCCATTTGAACAATAAATACCATCAATATGGTGGAGCATAGGGTCTCGCTTTGAACAATCAGTACCATCAACAGGGTGGAACACATGGCCCCCCTTCGAACCAACAATACTATCAATGAGGTGTCCCACAAACGCATCATCAGGGTAACCTTTAGTTTAGTCCTACCCAAAAAGGTGTGCAACAAAGAAAATTTCTTTATTCATCCCATCAATAAGGTATCTCGCCAACATATCATCTTGATAACCTTCAATTTAGTCCTACCCAACAAGGTGTGCCATAGAGCTCCTTTCTTCAGTCATCTCATCAACAAGGTATCTTGCCAATGCATCATCAACGTAACCTTTAGTTTATTCCTACCCAAAAAGGTGTGTGATAAAGCACCCTTCTTCAGTCATCCCATCAACAAGGTATCCCGCAAACACATCACCAAGGTAACCTTCATTATAGTCCTACGCAACTAGGTGTGCCACAGAGCACCCTTCTTCAATCGTCCCATCTACAACGTCACCCATCAATGCAACATTAGGGAAGCCTTCAAAATATTCCACCCCAACAACAAGGAGTTAACCCTCCTTACATCCCATATGGATATCAAGGTCTTGTACCTTCATAATACGCAATATATGACCAAAATCTGGTAGGACAACAAAGTTATTACACAGAGGGTTTGCAAACACATGTACCGAAAAGGGAGATGGAACTAAAACTAGATGCTATCACCCAAAAAATAGTAGATATGCAAGTAGGAAAACAAAAGAAGACCTACACTCTTTGGGAAATTTTCCTGTTCCCTTTCGATCATTCCATCACGACACTCCCCTTTCCATTTTTTTTTGAGATACCCAAGTTTGATAAAAAGTATAAAGGAGTAGGAGATCTAGTAGAGCATGTACGAAATTTTTAGTATCATGTATGGAGGTACAAAAAAATGATGGCTATCTCATGAGGCTCTTTCCACACAACCTTACAAGTCATGCTATGGAGTGGTTCACTCATCTACAACCAAGAATTAAAACTTTTGATGAGCTATCTAACAAACTTATAAGCCAATTCTTGTTTAACATAGAACAAGATGTCACCATCACTAGTATGTACACAATCAAACAAAACCAAGGAAATTCATTTACCTCCTACCTATAGAGATGGAGACACAAAGTGAGTAGGTGCAAATGGCCCATTCCAGACAAGGATTTGGTGGATATTTTCATCACAAATGTATTACCTAAAATAAACTACCAACTCACTATGCTATGTCTTATAGACTTTGAGGAAAAAATCAAAAATGGATTACATATTGAGAGAGCCCTCATAGCAAGAGGAACCTTAAGAATAAACAATGCAAAAGATAGTCCCTCTAGCTCAAATGAGAAACCTAAAGTCTGGGCCAAAAATAAGAATGTCACAAATGATGGAGTAGTGGATGCAAGAGCAATATGGAATACACAAAACACACCTCAAAATAAACCACAGGTGACACAAACAATCTATGGTACCAAAAAAATACAAAGAAACCAAATTACCTATCCGAAGAACAATCAGGCTGTAAACCAACAAAAAATTAGGGAGGGAAAAAAAGGCAATATGATAAACCTAGGAGTCAGTTCACTGTATTAGGTGAGTCACTTGAAATAGTCATGCACAAACTAGTACAACATAACCTCATCAAAATGAATGATAACCCAAATTATGAGGAATCTAGCTTTAAAACATGATGGTACAATGAGAAATACCTATGTGAATTCCATATGATCAAAGGACATATGACCAACAATTGTATGCGCCTCAAACACATCATCCAAGACTTGATAGAAAAAGGGGAAGTAGACATTGAGCATTGCCTCGAAAACAAAGATCTTCAAATATACTCAAACTCGATCCTAAACCATGCTAAGAGGAATGATAAAGGAAAGGAAAAATTATCCCACAATACTAATTACACATATGGTGACATGATTTTAGGAACTCTCTCACAAGTTAATGACAATAGGGAAAACATAGTAACAATACGAGGAAGAGACAACAAATACAACATATCTACCCATCAAGGAAAGTTACAATAAAAGGAGCACCTCCCAAACCCATAATCAAGTCACCAAGTGAATATAGCATTGTCTAGTAGTTAAAGAAGACACCTATCCTAATCTCAATCCTATTGTTAAAACTGTCACTCGTACATAGGGAGATATTGGGAATATAATTAGAAACGTTAGTCCCTAATAACCTCGATCCTAGTAAGTTCCAAGCCATGGTTGGAAAAATCATAGCAAGTAATAATTTAGCCTTTTCAGAGAAAGATCTACCACAAAGAACATTCCTCAATCAAGCTCTATACATAGAGGTTTGTGTTCACAAGACCATGGTCAAATGAGTATTGATAGATAATGGTGCAGGTTTAAAAATTTGTACCTAGAAATTCATCAAACAATTGGGGTATTTTGACGATATGATTGAAAAAGGAAAACACATCACCATAAGAGCCTATGATGATTTGGAAAGAAATTCTGAAGGAACGGTCAGGTTGCCAGTGTAGATAGGACCAACCATCATAGACACTACTTTTCAAGTACTGGATATTGATTTTCCATGAAAATTCCTACTGGGATGCCATTGGATCCATGCATTACAAGTAGTCCCTTCCACTTTTCATCAGTGCCTAATGTTCCCCCATGAAGGAAAGGAAGAACACTATATGTCGATCTTGAGACTTTCCATTTTTGTGCAAAGTTGGAGGAGAAGTACAATAAAATCCAACATGTGCCTAGAAATAATATAGCCTTCCATTCCTTTTCTTATGTCGACCCTTCCATGCTTCCATCAACCTCTACCAAGAAGATATCAAGTGAGCAACCAAAAACGGAAGCCAAGATTCAAGTACTTGACAAGGGTAATGGAAACTACCATTTTAACCAAGCATTTTGCATCAACATGCTTCCAACAACACCTGGAGTATATGGAGGTCCAAAAGAGATCAAGATAGTACAAATAATAGACAAGCCCACAATATTTAATAGATGGGGAGACATGAAAGATGAAGAAATATTTGAATAGGACCTTTCATCCATGATCTACAAGGACCAGGACCAAGAAGAACTAGAAAAACCAAAACCCATTTTAATTGATCCTAACACTAGAGGTTATCAATTAGTTAAATAGATGGGATACAATGGAATAGGTGGCCTTGGGCTGCATAAACAAGGCTGATCAAAGCCTATCATAGTGGAAAAAAGGTAGAAAAATATGGGGCTAGGTTATAAACCAAAAGACATGGTCATTCAAAAAACTAGACACCCCTCTTGGAAGAAATGAGAAAATTCTTCTAGCATTAAGGCATTGGATATCTATCATGTCATGAACAATGAGTTAATCATCAAAGACTTATTCGAAAAATTTAGAATTGATAGATTTCCTCTCCAGTACATGGAAACCATTCCCATCATCTATTACCATTCTGAAATAGAATCTAATGAACAAGAACATGGGTTTCGCCTTCCTTCATCACCAGATATGATTCCCCCACTTCTAGTAATGATGACCTAGATACCCAATGGTAAAAAGACACCAGAGCCATACTGACCCTTTCACCTACTTCCGTAAGCTTTGCAGACCAAGATGATAGCCTCCCACTTTGTTACTCACAACTCATAGATTGGGATCAACAACAACATACATCTATTTTGGATCAATTCTAGAATGACGAGGCAGTCACAAAGTTCATGGGAATTTAGATAGACGTACCAATTGGAGATCACAAAGCAGAGTTCATCATGGAACTCAAACAGGAGACATACTTTGGTGGAGAGATTGAATCTTCCAATCGCAAAATGAAAGAAAAACATAAATATATGATCCCCTAGGGAAAACCACACTATGGCTCTATTTTATCCAGAAAAGAGAAAAATAAAGGACACATCCAAAGGTGAAAACCTACTAGAGGCACCCAAGAAGGGAGGATTCAATCTCCCCATATCAGAATATCAAAAAATATCAACACTCCTTGTAGAAGACATAAATGTTGGCACAACAGATGACCCAAAGATAACATACCATGCAACGTCATTTGATCCTGAGGAGAAATAAATTTTCATAGCATTCATCAATGAGAGAAAGGTAAAATTTTCCTGGACCTATGCTAACAAGCCTTGATTAGATCCGACATTAGTGGTACATCATCTAGCTATCATCCTTGGAAAAAATCCTATCAAGAAAAAACTCAGAAAAATGCATCCTTAGATATCATTATTGGTAAAGGTAGAACTAAATAAGCTATTAGATGTGGGTTTCATTAGACCCATTGACTATCCACAATGGATATCAAATCTAGTACTAGTGTTCAAACCTACTGGGGGTATAAGGATATGAGCAAACTTCAAAGACCTAAACAAGGCCTATCTAAAGGATGAATTTTTGTTGCCAAGCATTGACATGATTTTAGATCTAATGACAAGGCATGAGATGCTATCCTTAATGGATGGTTTATTTGGATACAACCAAATAAATATCTCTCCAGATGATCAACACAAAACAACATTTACTTGTGTTTGGGGGACTTTGTGCTGGAATGTAATACCTTTTGGTCTAAAGAATGTAGGATTAACCTATCAAAGAGTGATGAAGACCATATTCCATGACATTATACACACAATCATGGAGGACTATGTGGACGAAATTCTAGAAAATTCAATCAAAAGGGAAAATCACTTGACAAACCTAACAAGGGTGTTTGATCGACTAGAATAGTACAATTTGAGACAACCCTAAGAAGTGTGTGTTCAGTGTAAAATATGGAAATATTTTGGAGTACATAGTGTCAAGAAGAGAGATATAAGTGGATCCTGTTAGAACCCAAATTTTCCATTAGGGTTCCAAAGTCTTTTACCCACCTGAGCCCATTATTTTTCCACCTTTTCATAAAAAAAATCATTTCATTCTCCACTCATAGCATTGAAATAGATTTGACCATCGTAATACTATCAAAATTAAATCCTTTCATAGCCCTCATATCTTACCGCCATACCACAGCCTCCCACAAAAAAAATCATAGTGTGGCGATAGTGGTTTAAAGCAGTCAAGGTAACCCTTAGCACTACACCACAGACAGTTATCAAATAGACCGTGGTGGCACGGTAAGTAGAAAGGTGGTGGTTAGTGACAGTCATCGTGGTACCGCTAGCAGCTAGAGGTGAGACCGTGGTGGCTCGGTGGATGAAGGTAATAGTGAAAGGTAGCGGTCAGGACCGGTCACCGCAGTACCATTGATGGTTAAAACACAGATTGCAGTGGCATGGTGGAAGGGGAAGCATTCAAATAAAAATACCACCACATCATGGGAAGAGAAAAGGAAGTCCATGATAAGGTGGTAGAAAGGATAGAACAGTTGGAGACTGCGAAACCGTAGGGTGCAAACAAAGAACCTGTGGTTGAGCAGTAAGGGGAAGAGAAGACTGTAATGGTCACACTGCCATATCGTGGGAGGACATGAGGTTGACTATGATAGAGCAGTAAATATAAAGGAAGCAACAGATAAAGTGAAGTAATAAAGGCGGAAAAAGTATTAAAGTTAAACAAAAAGGCAGATTATAGTTTGAAAATATTTAATTTGTTGATAAGGCAACTTAATTAAATATTTTAATTTATGTCAATGAGTATAAAGTGGTTATAATGGGTACATGAAGGGTCATGACCCTTGGGATTTACTGTATAAATGTATTGAAAAATCAGTTAAATGAGGGAGGAGTGAGGACAAAGAGATTTTTTTAGAAAATAGTGAAAACTGGAAAACGTGAATAATGTACAAACCTTCCTGAGACAGTGCAATGGAGAATATATTTTGGTGAAATTCTTTCTAAGTTCAGTTGTTGTGATGTGATAATTTACATATATTATCTGGTTCTCTCCAACTTGAAGTCTTGAATCATTTATGTCAATGCATCAAGTATATTTTGATCTATCAAGGTGCATTTTTCCACTTTGTGTAATTTTATTTACTAGTGTCTTCAAGTCAAAATTAAATTCCTCTAAAAAGGTCAGAGTGTTTCGAGATATCTTTTGGATAATGAAAGAGAGCCTGGTAGGAAAACATTCTAACATGATTGATGCCAATCATAAATTTGGTGAAGTTATATGCCAGTCATAGAATTTCATATTTCAAAAGTGCCAAACAACTTGAATTAATACAAAGAGGGAAACACATGTAATTCTTGATTTTTGACTCCATTGCCCATGTGGATAGAAGGCACTGATCTATGACAACCCAGGAGATAAAATTCATGAAAACCAACATTTTTAAATTCTTTCTTTCATGTAGTAGGAGTAGTAGTTATGATTTTATCTATTCACTTCCAATTTCCATTGTGAATAGATTGATTGAGCAGGAAATCTATTTCAAATCTGTTACATATACATAGGTGCACCCCCCTAGGTTTAGTAGAGCCTAAAGAGCAGAAGGTTCAATTATCTTAATTGGCCTTGTACGTTGGGAAAAAGTGTTGTGAGAGCTTGACAACCTCTTGTGGTTCAAACTTGCGTTTTTGAGACCTAACAATTTGGCGAATCTATTGGGGAATGTTAAACTGAACTTGATCCTTTATCATAGAGTCAATATTTTGTAGAGGACTCTGCTGGGAACAATAAATTACAAAATTTTATCACTTTTAGAAAGTGAGTGGTGACTCTAAATGAACAAATGCATTGAAACTGATAAATTGAAATATACATAAAAAAGGAATCATCTTAGAGTTTAGACTATCAAAATTTCTCACAACATTCAGGGAAGAAGGTCTTTGCACAAAGATGGTGATGCTCCTAATGAAAAAATTAAATGGACCCAAAATAATGATAAGGGTAAGAAAGTGTCTGATGATATGGGCCTAGGAAATAAAAGAAAAACATCAAAAGCACCATTAGAGACACATAATTCATATGGTACACTAGAAAATAAAAATAACCCTTCTAGAGAACCTCATACTCTTGAGGAATAGAGGAATCCCTTTTATTGACCAGACCCTGAGAAATTTAAGGATTTCATGGCTGAATCTGATGCTGAAATGGAAATGAGACAACATGACTATGATCACAAAATGAAATTTCTTGAAGAGAATCATGATGGAATTGGCTATGAAGTAGCCTTTGAGGAGAACTATGAACATATGGATTGAGATTAAATAAATGAAAGAATGGAACATGAGAGACAAGAAGTGGAGAGAGCAAGAATAGAGTATGAGAAGAGGCTCCAAGAAATCAGAGAACTTGAAGAGTTGAAATTGAGGAAATCCCAGATCAATACTCAAATGGCTAATTTGCATAGATATGTGCCACCTCATAGGCAGGGGAACAATAATGCAGGCCCATGAAATTCCCCACAAGCCCAAAAAAATCAGCCAAGGAATCAATAAATACCCACAAATGCTCCACCAGAACATCAAGGTGCTCAACCACCTCCTTATCAACAACATGTTCCCCCACGTGGTCAACAATATGTGTCATTGTCTCATAATAATCCATTGTACCAATATCTGCATTACCAAAATCCACCTCCTCCACAATACAAAACCATGATCAGGAAGTTTGATTTAAAATATGTCCTTATCTTATGGACAATAGTTGGAGAAGCCTTGTCCCAAAGTTTACAGGAAGTGGTGCAATTACAACTAAAGAACATTTAAGGGGCTTTAATGCTTTTATTCAAGATTTGGATATACAATATGAAGATGTGAAAATGAGGTTGTTTATGATTTCACTGATTGAAAATGCTACAGATTGGTTCAATAGATTGCCAACAGCCTCTATTGATTCTATTCATGTGTTTTATGAACAATTTCTTGAGCAGTATTGGAATCAATATGTACCAGAATTTTCTTTGCATGAATTAGTGACTATTCAAAAACATTAAAATGAGTCATCTTATGAATTCAACCAGGGGTTTTCTAAGTTACATAATAAGATACCTCCTAGATCCAAATTATGTGATCCTGTTGCATTCAACATTTATTTAAAATATTTTGATCCTAAGATTGGATATGAGCTTAGGAACAGGTGTCCCAAGAATTAAGATGAAGCTCAAAGGATAACACTCACTATTGAAAATAATAGGAAGGATGTAGGGATGATTGCTAACTGGGATAACCCTAGGGTTTCCCAATATGTTCCTCCAAATAAACTGGAAAATACATATAGAAATGAAAGGCCAAGACTACATGAAATGCCATATAATAAAAATTTGAGAGATGGAAAGCTAGTGATGGATAGGCTGAGCAATAAAGAGACACTTGATCCTTTAAAGAAGAGAGGGACATACATGGTTGATAATAGTCCTTGGTGTTCAGTTTGTGACTTGCCATAGCATTGTCTTGTAGTTCAGTTAGTGTCAGGAAAACACATATCAGAAAATGATATGAAAAAGACCATAATATCTATTTAACTTCCCATACTCTTCACTCTACAGAGCAAGGGTATTAATCTTTAGAAGAAGGAGGATATGAATATAACGTTAATCATCAGAAATATAATGTTCACATGGTAAAACAACAATTTTTTTATGACTATGAAGAAAGTGATGATGAACAAGGTCCTCCTACTACATCATATCACACTAATAGGGGAAATGTGAGAAGACCAACTGAGGGATAAATTAAAATATTGACTATTGCAGTAGTTGGATAGGCCAAAAGCAAGTATTGGCCGAAGAATATAATAGTGAATGGGAATGAAGGTGTTCCAAGAGGAATATTCTTGAAAAATAAGAAGATTTCCCATGAAATATCAAAAAATACAAGTGATAAGCACTCTGATAAAGAAGTACATAAGTATGTCCCCAAAGAAGAAAATATAGAATTTCCCATGGACAAACAAAATATAGATCAAACATCTAAAATGAAGAAGGAGGAGAACAAAGGAGAAGCAACAAAACAAAAGAAGGTGATGAGAGCTGAAAGTACATATTTTGATTTCATGCAAGCTTTATCCCAGGTAAAAATGTTTATCCCATTACTTGAAATGATGAAAATTAAAGAGTATAGGGAAAGTTATATTCAATTAATGTATAGTGGGAGGAATCAAAATGTAAAGTTTGAACAAAAGGAGAATCTTGGAATTTCTAATAAGAAAGGAAAGATAAAAGTTTCAGAATTTTGCCTAAATATTGCATAGATGAATACACCACAAGTTGATCCATTTTTTACTACCCTACTCATAAATGGTAAATTGGTAAGAAATTGCATGATAGATTTAGGTGCTTCTATGAATATTATGCCAGTAGGGGTAATTTAACATCTTGGTATGTGGATAGATATTGAGGGTGGTAAATGTTATGCCATGGATAGTAGACCTGTCCCAGTCATGGGGGTTATGAAAGATGTAGAAGTGAAATTAGCATCTTACCCAAATGCAACCTATAATATTGATATAACTGTGATTGACACACCTCCTCAATGGGATGCTTTTGTTAAGACAATGGACTACAACAGTTGGAGGTAATATGTAGTTTGATTTATCATATGCCACAATACCAGTCAATGGTGAAGAAGTCAAGTTGTATAGAGAATCAAGGATGAATCAGATTGTTGAGTGTGTTCCTCAAGAACAACTTAATTTCTTCTATGATGTGGATTTAGGGAGTTTTGAGAATTGAGTTGTCTCATCCTGAATTAGTGAATACTAAACCAATTAATAAACATGTCTCTAAAAATCAGCAAGGTGTATAGAAAATGTATTTTGATGGGGCATGTAGCGAAAAGGGTAATGGAGCTGGGGTAGTTTTCATATACCTGAACGTACAACATTTAAATATTCATTTTTGTTGGCTTTTGAAATTAAAAATAATGCAGAGCCTTGTTGATTGGTTTGAACATGGTTGTCAAGCACAAGATCAAATTGTTGACTGTCTTTGGAGATTCTGAGTTGGTTGTGTCACAATTCAGATCAAAATATGCTGCAAAGAACAAGAGGCCGAAACAATATAGAAATGTTGTATGGGACACAATATAATTATTTGATGCTTTTTCAATTGATTGGATAGATAGATCTGAAAATTTGATGGCCAACCTTTTGGCTAATGTAGCCTTAATGAGAGATAATATCACTTTGGCAGAAGTGTCTCAGGTTGAATTAAAAACAAGGCCTACTGTCCTTGACAACATATATAGCTGGCAATTTTTTAATGATGATACTGACCTTTTGAATTTTCTTCATTGTATAGATCAGTATGAGGTACATGAGATTGATTTCAATGCTTTTTTGGAAGAAGTGGATGTGAAACAAACTGTATTTGGGAAGGAATTTATGCAACCTAAAACCAACAAGTTTCCCAAAGGGCTTGTCGAATTAGAGAGAGTGTATGATGGGAGTGATCGTTCTCTCATGAAGCAGACACCTATTAGGAAAAAAGATATTGAAGAAATAAATTTGGGAATTGAATTAACACCAAAAAGGGTTTATATTGGAAAGAAAATAAGCTCAACCATTAGAAAAATGTTGATTACATTGTTTAGAAAGTACAAGCATGTGTTTTCTTGGTTTTATGAGGATTTGAAGGCATATAGAGAAGATCTTTTTCGGCATAAAATTCCACATAAGGCAGACGCAAAGATATTCAGAAAAAAATAGAGGCCTATCAACCCAACTCTGGAACATAAGACTATGGACATAAGACTGGGGACATAAGACTGGGGAAGATATTCAACATGGGTCTCAAATTTGGTTCCAGTCAGGAAGAAAAATGGGGACATAAGACTGTGTCTAGATTTCAGAAATCTAAATGTTGCTTCCCTAAAAGATAATTATCCTCTCCCAAATAGGGAGGAAATATTGCAAAAAGTAACATGATGTGAGCTATTGTCAATGATGGATGGATTTTCTGGGTATAATCAGGTCAAAGTCAAAGAATCTGAGCAATACAGGACACCATTCACTACACTATGGGGAATGTATGTCTATGTAAGAATGCCATTTGGTCTCACAAATGCAAGAGATACCTTTACAAGAGCCATGGATGTGGCATTTACAGATCTAGTTAATGCTATAATGGTGGTGTATTAGGATGATCTCACTACTTATTCCAAAAGGGCAAAGAATCATTTGGGAGACCCGAAGAAGATTTTCATTAAAGCCTTAGAATATGGTATTAGTCTTAATCCAAAAAAATGTCATTTTTCTGTTATAGAAGGTAAAATTTTGGAGCATATTGTGTCAAAAGGTGGGATTAGGAGAAATCCTGAAAGAGTAGATGCCATAGATAAAATCCCCATTCCCAAAATTGTTAAAGAAATTCAATCATTTTTTGGCCAAATTAATTTTGTTAGAAAGTTTGTGTCCAATTTTGCTGAGATTGTTAAACCTATATCTAAGATGTTGAAAAAAGGAGAGAAGTTGGATTGGATTGCTGAAGCTATGGATGCCTTCATATCTATAAAAGGTGCTATTAAAGAAGCCCCTATCCTAGAGTCCCCTGATTTTACTATGCCATTTCAATTTTTTTATTTTGCTTCATTTCATACCATAGCTACTGTCATGTTACAGAAGAATGATGAAGGCCATGAGAAGCCTGTTTCCTTTTTCAGAAAATCTTTGCAGTGGTCAGAATTGAAGTATGATATTATGGAAAAACATGCTTATGCATTGGTCAAAGCAACAAAGCCTTTCAAACCTTATCTTGTTGGAGCTAAGTTAATTGCTTATGTCACACATGCAGCTATGAAGGATATCTCGGTACTGAAAAAAGTGATAGGGAAGAGATGCAAATGGATTAATAAAATCCAAGAGTTCAATATGGAGATTTAGATTACCAAATTGGTAAGAGGATAGGGTCTAGCCAGGCTGATGGCAAAAACAAATATTGAAGCAAATCAAATCTGCAATGTTGAAGGTAAGGAAGACGTTGTTGCAAGTATTGAACATACTCCACAATATACAAATGTGATGTATTATCTCAAACACATGAAGTGTCCTAAGGGGTTGAATGATAATAAAAGGAGAAATTTGAATTTGTAGGCTTCTAAGTATTTTTTTATAGAAGGGGACCTATTCTGGAAGAATAGGGATGGTATATTGCTATTATGTATGGATGAGTCTCAAGCAATGTATGTCTTGAGAGAAATGAATGAAGGGGTGTGTGGAGGCCATTATTATACTAAGAGCACTGCACATAAGATTCTTAGGGCTGGTTATTATTGGCCTAAGGTGTTCAATGATTCTTTTTCACATGTGAGGAATTGTGAGGCTTGTCATAATTTTTTAGGGAAGTTGAAGTATCAAGGAACATTGCCACTTTGACCCTTACAAGTAGAAGCACCTTTTCACCATGGGGAGTTGATTTCATTGGAGAAATATAGGAAAGATCAAGTGGAGGACATAGGTGGATATTAGTGGCCACAAATTATTTTACTAAATGGGTGGAGGCTATCCCAACTAAGCAAGAAATGAGCAAGGTAGAGGTGAAATTTCTGATGGAGAATGTTATAACTAGATTTGGCGCCCGGGTCAAATTAATCACAGATAATGGGATGTGTTTTAGATCTAATGAGTTCAAAGATTTTAGAAAAACGTATGGCATTGATGTTTCTTATTCTTCCCCACATCATCCATAGGTGAAAGGTCAGGTAGAATCAAGTAATAAAAGTCTCTTGAAGATAATGAGGAGGATGCTTGATACAAATAAAAAGGCATGGGATTCAAAGTTAAGATTGGTTCTATGGGTAGATAGGATCATAGTAAAGAAGGAAATTGGAAAATATCCATTTGAATTGGTATATGGGACACAAGCAAGGATGCCATTGCAGAACCTTTTTCCATTTTATAACTTTATTTTGCAAGAAGACTTGGATATTTCTGATCCAATGGAGGAAAGAATGGAGCAACTTGTAGAACTTGATGAAATAAGAAGAATGGATTAGAAGTAGAATGTGAAGTTGCAGTTATAGATGAAATATCTTTTTGATAAAAAGATGAAAGAGAGAAAATTTGAAGAAAATGACCTAATGTTTGTTGGTGTTCATTCCCACATAGACAATGCAATTCTCTAAGAGGTAGCCAACCTCTATAAAGGATGACTGCAACAACTAGTGGCCAACTAATGAGAGTCAGTTAGAAACTGATTCTCTCCTACACTTTTGGCTCTGTAAGACCAAGGTGGGTAAACCTACATGTGTTCATAAGAATGCCATATAACTTGGTCAGAACACCCTCTGTATATAGATAACAATCCCTACACACTCAAAGGGATAGTCACCATTCATGGTATTGGCATACCAAAGAATGACTACTGACACCAAAGAGCAATGGAATTCACCCAAAAATCAATAAGGAAATAACTCCCATAGGAAGAAAAAGTTTTAACATGTGTTTATGTTCAGTATTCAGAGTACCATGCTTAGAGCTTACAATTTTATAACAAAGAGAAGGTTGCAAACATTATTCAGTGCCTCATCCATTGGGCAACGGAGTCATACAGAGTATAATTATGATATCGTGATCCTATCTTCATATAGCATTACTACCATGAAATATTTCAATACATTAAAACAGTACTTCATGCATCTTGAGCATATACAACCATGAACATGTAATTTAATTTTCAAGCATTTGATTAACTCCTTAAGTTAAAGCAAGAAAACTAACTACACTTTCAATTAAGTGTTGAAACTGAAAAGATAAAACCTTAATAACTCGATTCATAATCCATGTCACACACACAGGAGAGTAAACCATTTTAATTTTGTAGATTTGTTTTGATATTAGTAATTAAAGAAGCATAGCATACTAACTGTATACAAATCCTTACTCGGGATGATTTCCTGAACAAAATGTTCATAACACTTCAACATTAGAGTTATCTGTATAGACTCCAAGATTTTGGACCCAAAATTTATGACCCTCCAAAGAGACATGAAATCTCCCCTATATATCAGGAGAGCAACAAACAACAGGCTAAATTCTTAGTACAAAACTGAATTTCAACCTAAAGTGAAATTCAAATTCAGATTCCTTATCATTTGATAATATCATGTATGATCAAAGGAATCAAAACGGTTACACAGTAACCAGTCAGATAATAAAATTTTGTGCAAAGCATGTGCACGTCCACGTCCACAAGACGTAAATATAGGAGCAAACACTTCCAACCAACCTACCACCAGTTACCATCAAGAGAACAACGGCCCCAATACAGGTGACCGCTTCGAGTCTGCACCTGAGACAACGAGGGGGCCACCTTTCCCATACCAACCTTGTCAGCACAACCTCAAACAATCAGACCCGGTGCCAAAGTAGATACAAGTTCAACTACCAGGACCTCCTCATCTACTTCCATGAGCTCTGTTAAGGTGGCCAAGTAACACCTATAGTCTGAGTCGGTGTCAGATTCATCAGAATATGATATGATCACCGGGGATGAACAGTGCACTGGCTTCTTTCCAGTATTTTTAGTACCCTGGGGCATAGTGGGAGTAGCAGGCTCCACCATAGCTGGCGACCTTTAGGCCCTTAGCCTCACACTCTTGCGTTCAATTGATTTATCCATAAAGGAAATAGAGCCTTGCAACACACTAGAGAAAAAACCTTCCTGCATATATACACAAGAAGATGCAATGTTGATTGCACACAACTTAGTCGACATTTATAGAATGGCCAAGCATGCAAAGTGCGATTGCTCAAAATTAATTCAAGCACTCAAAAAATTAGTGACCAAGATAACCATGAATACTTTTCGTAGGATGGCACCATTCGCACGTCGGAGAAAATTAGGAGGAGATCCTCTGGAGAATGAAAATTAGTGTGATCAATGACACTAGCAACAACAAGGCATCATATGCCACTCAGACAAATCACACAACCCCCTCAATGAATTTGCACCGCTGATTCGGGACACACTTGGAAAAATAGAGGGTTGAGATCAAGTCAATGGATAATGACCATCCACCTCAACACTTGGGAAAACATATCCAATCAAAACCCTAAAAAAATGGAAAATATGAACCACATAGTGGGACCCACATAGCGTCATTGGCAGAAGAAGAAGAGCCACATGTCACACCCTCGCAGACCACGCAACACTCCTCAAAATATTTACTCTGATCGTGCGAGGTGTGCGAGAAGCCATTATTAACCATGTTATTAATGACCATCACCTCAAAGAGATGACCACACATCATTGCCATCACCTCGAGAAGAGACCCCACACATCAGTTCATGCCAGATGGTGACATCTGGCTAACGTCGCACCACTTTGGTGACGATAGCAGAAAAACCTGCGAGGTCGATGAGAAACTGCCCAGATCTTTAACCATTGATCGGATGGTTCAATAGACTTCAATTAAAACATCCAAGTGGGACCCGTGTTGAAACTCCCAACGGTGCAGAGTATAAGTTGTCTTGGTAGAAAGACCGGTGAATCAAGTAAAAGGGGCTGATAAAGTCACGACCTAAGAGGGATAAAACTTCACTTAAGTGACCGACTATCCCCAACAGTAAGTCATTGTTGAAACATAATGAGAGGGTTTATAAAATTTGACGCTTAAAAACACCAAGGATAACTTTGAAATCCCAAAACCCTAACTAGCATCACTTAGGAAATTGAAATTCCCATCAGTGGCTCCGACTGGGGATGTATGCCCCCTATGGGCATAGCAAGAATCCAGAATTGCTGGTTGCACAGACCAGATTACTGAATTACACAAGTTCTGTAACAAACATATTACCTTGTTCTGTTCACTGGTCTTGTGTGCGCAACTTGGTAGCCCTAGGCTACCAAACAAGAGAAACTAAGGTCTACCTCTATCAAAAAAAAATTCCCCTTTTGCTAATGAAAGAACAACTTGCACCATTCTTTATCTGATGTTTCGAAACTTAGGAGATAACTATTATTTTTGAGAATACCCTGATGGCTACTTACACTCTGCTTGTGTACTGTTCTAACCAATGCTTTGTTCCACCATTCTAAAAGCAACATATGACCATGATAATACTTCACCTTGTCACCTTTTTGGTCATATTTCATAGAATGCAAGCTTAGCTGTACCAGGAAATGGAAACTTTCATAACTCACCTGGTCCATAGAATCATCTATTCTAGTATCATCAATTTGCATATTGAACTAAAAAGTGTCATATATAACAGTATGTAAGATGTCCTTATTTCCATCACTCAAAAAATATGATACACAGCTCAAGGAAATTTTCTCCTGGAATTCCCCATTCAAGTTTAGTTGCCACTCTATGAGATCAATCAATTGGGAGTACACTAGGACATTACAAAAGTTAGCAGTGTGGGCTACATCATACTTCAGGAAATGCACAAAGATATTCATATCCGCCCACTCCATACATATCCTTTCTTGTATTTCTCCACTTATCTCAATATGAAAACTCTCAGAGACAGGTTTAAAACCATCAACTTCACTTTGATCAGATAAGATAGAGTGATACATACATGTTTCATTATACTCAGCGCTATCTGTTGAATACGTTGATTTATAAGTGAATAACTCAACACAATCTAGAAACCCCTTACTAACCACATCAAGGTCAGAGGGAAGTAACAACTCCATCTCCACTTCATATAAATAGTCAAGAAAGACCATAGTGCCAATGCATTCATCACAATATTGGCTACCTCCAATTGTACTCTTTTGATCACAGATGTCACTATCCTTAGATTTTTCACCATTTATACAGCTTCCCTGTTCCAATACTAATGTATTTGAGGTACATTCCAGACATACACCATCTGAAAATTGTTCCTTTACTTGGAAGCAAACATGGGGCTCTTCATTCTCATACAAATTTTGTAGAATTAACAGCTCTGATGCAGTCTTAGTATTGCAATCATTTCCCTTGAAATCATAATCACTAGCCTACAAAAGAATCTTAGTGGTATGTGACTCATAATTAGGATTAGGAAACACAATAGGTGTCTCATACAATCCTACATCATTTTTCCTCTCAATTTTGTCATTATTTATGCAAACATTCTATAATGTGTGAGCACTACCTTTATTTTGTGTAGATGCATTGCTGGCTGATTCTTCAATCTCTATCCATTGAATCACTTGAGCCAAATTAGCAGGTTTCAATTCCTCTGGTAAGGAACTCAGTCCTGATTCATATAGTTCACAAAATAAATCAATGCACTCATAATCATTAGGTCTTTGATCAATAGGAATTTGTATTAAGATTCCAAAAAACCTCAGGAAAAAATCATATGGTGATTCCTTCTCTTGCCTTCTCATATCATATAGTTCTGATACACAAGAAACCTAATCCTCTTCACTCAAATTGGACTGGGTTTCAACTTGGGTCTTATTATCATCAAACTACATTCCTGGACTCATAACAGTTCTAGCAATAATTTTATCCTTAGTTTTTTGAATAATCGGCTCTGACATTCTATTAGTACTGGTTAGGCTAGGATAATCAATACTTGCAACCGGATACCTCTTCATCATTGAATAGTTCATATTATTTTCAATTTCCATAGCCAATGGTATGCTTGATGCAAAGTAGTATGCTCTTTATCCCTCAATAAAAAACTCATCCTCTTGTTGAAAGCACTCAGATACACAACCAAGCTTTGAGCCTCATTTGGTCTTATTTCTTTAGGGATTTCCCTTAAAGCTCTTGAAAACCTGAGATTAAAATATGGGATTAATTCATCCTCTTGTATGTGAATTCCCATAAATCCTTTTCTCAATGTGTTGGGATTGATTCTTTCACCAAATTGTTCCATAAAAGCTATCACCAACTGATTCCATGAGTTAACCGAAAAGGCAGGCAGATAGGAAAACTAGTCTCTAGCATCACCTTTTAAGGATTGCACAAATAGTTTCATGACAACATCCTCATGACTAATTTCATAATCACCCATTACATCTACAAAATGTTGTAAATTCTTAGAGGCTGATTCTATAACTTGCCTTGTATATTGAGGTAAATACTTCCTAATTTTCTTAGGAATTGAATTAGGGTAATTACTGATCCCACTAAACATAAAAGGCATATACCTTTGAGTTACAAAACTCTCGAAGGGGCTTAATACAACGTGTTCCTTTTTCATATTCATACTTGACCTTACACATGGGAGACTACTCAACAACATATAATTATCAGACACTTCACTTGTTATCTCAGCTAGTAATTATTAATGACTGAAAATAACATTCCTTGCTTTTCGAGACTTTATGCAATACAAACATGTTTCATAAATTCTTTCACTACCAAAATGTGGTAAAACCAATCATTATTCCTTCTTTTATGCTTGACATATACTTTGGAACCATTTTTAACCTTAATCAAAAACACCCATTATCATTAGAAGTAGTGAACTGTTTTAGTTTTGATGAAATACCTAGTATTTGTGTGCAGCGTGTATCAACCTCCTTTCAAGACTGTAAATAGCATAGCTTGAAAAGTATTATTTCATTCATTTACTGGTTCTTCAGATAGAGTCACCACCTCCTTTCAGAGGACAATATTTCAAAGCCTTTGACAACCTATTCTCTAGGTTCTAATACCCATTGCAGAGTTGCACCATACCATCAGTAATATCCTTCAGAACCATAATATTTTATAGGGGAAGTCTAACACGTATCTTTACTTTGAACAACAGATTCTGGATAAGCTCCTCCAACCTCTCTCGTTATGTTTTAAATTTCTCAGAAGTTCTCCCCAATAAAATCATCCTTCAATGAATAACCCTAGAACTCTTGAATCCAGTGCATCGGAAACCATAGATCTCAAGGGTACCAGGGTTGCTTTGAACCATCTCTCTCCTCTTGAATTAAAAACATTCACTGTGTAAATTTAGAATAGCATATCATTTAATATGACTCTATAATCGTCTGCACTTGGAGATTCAGAATGTCCCTAGTAGAGTTTCCATTTTGTCGGTGTTCATTCCCACATAGACAATGCAGTTCTCTAAGAGGTAGCCAACCTCTATCAAGGATGACTACAACAACTAGTGGCCAACTAACGAGAGTCAGTTAGAAACTAATTCTCTCCTACACTTTTGGCTCTGTAAGACCAAGGTGGGTAAACCTACATGTGTTCATAAGAATTCCATATAACTTGGTCAGAACACCCTCTATACACACTCAAGGAGATAGTCACCATTCATGGTATTGGCATACCAGAGAATGACTACCGACACCAAAGAGAAGCGGAATTGACCCACAAATCAATAAGGAAATACTTCCCATAGGAAGACAAAGTTTTAACATGTGTTTATGTTCAGTATTCAGAGTACCATGCTTAGAGCTTACAATTTTATAACAAAGAGAAGGTTGCAAACATTATTCAGTGCCTCATCCACTGGGCAACGGAGTCATACAGAGTATAATTATGATACCGTGATCTTATCTTCATATAGCATTACTACCATGAGATATTTCAATACATTAAAACAATACTTCTTCATGCATCTTGAGCATATACAACCATGAACATGTAATTGAATTTTCAAGCATTTGATTAACTCCTTAAGTTAAAGCAAGAAAACTAACTACACTTTCAATTAAGTGTTGAAACTGAAAAGAGAAACCCTTAATAACTTGATTCATAATCCATGTCACACACACAGGAGAGTAAACCATTTTAATTTTGTATATTTTTTTCAATATTAGTAATTAAAGAAGCATAGCATACTAACTGTATACAAATCCTTACTCGGGATGATTTCCTGAACAAAATGTTCATAACACCTCAACATTATAGTTATTTGTACAGACTCCAAGATTTTGGACCCAAAATTTTTGACCCTCGAATGAGCCATGAAATCTCCCTTATTTATTAGGAGAGCAACAAGCAACAGGCTAAATTGTTAGTACAAAACTGAATTTCAACCTAAAGTGAAATTCAAATTTACATTCATTATCATTTGATAATATCGTGTATGATCAAAGGAATCAAAATGGTTACAAAGTAACTAGTCGGATAACAACATTTCGTGCAAAGTACGCGCACGTCCATGTCCACAAGAGGAAAAAATAGGAGCAAATACGTCCAACCAACCTACCACCAGTCACCATCAAGAGAACACATGACCCCAGTACAGGCGACCGCTTCGAGTCCATGCCTGAGACAATGAGGGGGCCACCTTTCCCATACCAACCTTGTCAGCACAACCTCGAACAATCGGACCCGGTGCCAAAGCAAATACAAGTTCAACTACCAGGACCTCCTCATCTACTCCCATGAGCTCCGTTAAGGTGGCCAAGTAACACCTATAGTCTAAGTCGGTGTCAGATTCATCAGAATCCGATATGATCACTGGGGACGAACAATGCACTGGCTTCTTTCCAATAGTTTTAGTACCCTAGGGCATAGTGGGAGTAGTAGGCTCCACCATAGCTGGTGACCTTCGGGCCCTTAGCCTCGCACTCTTGCATTCAATTGATTTATCCATAAAGGAAACAGAGCCCTGCAACACACTAGAGAAAAAACCTTCCTACATATAGACATAAGAAGATGCAATGCTGATTGCACACAACTTAGTTAGCATTTATAGAATGGCCAAGCATGCAGAGTATGATTGCTCGAAAGTAATTCAAGAACTCAAACAATTAGTGACCAAGATAACCATGAATACTTTCAGTAGGATGGCACCATTCGCATGCCTGAGAAAATCAAGAGGAGATCCTCTGGAGAATGAAAATTAGTATGATCAATGATACTAGCAACATCAAGGCATCATATGCCACTCAGACAAATCGCACACCCCCTCAATGAATTTGTACCACCGATTCGGGACACACTTGGCAAAATAGAGGGTTGAGATCAGTTCAATGGATATTGACCATCCACCTCAACACTGAGGAAAACATATCCAATCAAAACCCTAAAAAAATAGCAAATCCGAACCACACAGTGGGACCCACATAGCCTCATTGGTAGAAGAAGAAGAGCCACATGTCACACCCGCGCACACCACACAACACTCCTCATAATATTTACTCTGATCATGCGAGGTGTGCGAGAATCCATAATTAACCATGTTATTAATGACCATCACCTTGAAGAGATGGCCACACGTCACTGCCATCACCTCAGGAAGAGATCCCACACATCAGTTCATGCCAGATGGCGACATCTTGCTAACCTTGCACCACTTTGGTGACAATAGAAAAAAAACCTGCGAGGTCAGTGAGAAACGGCCCAGATCTTTAACCATCGATCGAACGGTTCAACAAACTTCAGTGAAAACATCCAAGTGGGACCCACATTGAAACTCTCGGCAGTGCATAGTATAAGCTATCTTGGCAAAAAGACCGGCGAATCAGGTAAAAGGGGCCAGTAAAGTCATGACCCGAGAGGGATAAAGCTTCATTGAAGTGACTGGCTATCCCCGAGAGTAAGTCAATGTTGAAACATAATGAGAGGGTTTGTAAAATTTGACACTTAAAAACACTAAGGATAACTTTGAAATCTCAAAACCCTAACTAGCATCACTTAGGAAATTGAAAGTCCCATCAATGTTGATGTGGAATGCTCGGTGTCAGGAGAAGGGAAAGCATGGCAAGTTTGAAGCTTTATGGCTAGGCCCCTTTGTGAGAACTGGTAAAGGAGGGGAGGATTCCTATTTCCTGCAGAATATTTTTTGAGAGGAGCAGGAGTTGCCTGTACATGGGTAGTTCCTAAAGCATTTCTTTTCTTGAGGAGTAACAAAAGATTAAGGATTGCCAGTGCATGGACAATTCTTAGCAAACCTCTTTAAACGTTCTTTTCCATGCATAGTAGTGTAGGAATTTTGAAACATCTGGGTTTGCGAGTACATGGACATTCTTAGAAATTCCCTTATTGGAAATATTTGTTTCCTTTTCATGTATAGTAGTGCAGGGTCATTTCCATGCCCCATCTTCCATTTTTAATTTCTTCCATTCTCCATTTTCCATCTTCCATTGCCTTCATTTTCATGTCCTTTCCTTTGCTTGGTCTTCTCTCCTAGTGAATTTCTAGATTCTTGTAGTGATTGCAAAATCACTCATCCCCAACAAGAGCCACTGTTAGAACCCAAATTTTCCATTAAGGTTCCAAAGTCTTTTACTCACCTGAGGCCATCATTTTTCCACATTTTCATAAAAAAATCATTGCATTCTCCACTCATAGCATTGAAATGGCTTTAACCACCGTACCTCCGCCAACATTAAAGCCTTTCATATCCCTCATATCTTACCGCCATACCGCGACCTCCCACAAAATGGCTCACGGTGTGGTGGTAGTGGTTTAAAGAAGTTAAGGTCATTGGAGTGAAAGGACACTAAGAGGGGGGGTGAATTAGTGTTATTAACCTTTTTCTAGATTTTAACTAAAACTCTAATAAACCAAATGTATGCTGTCATTTATCAATGATAAACTCATTCATGTATTGAATGCAATCACTTCAACTGAAATGAGAATAGTGAAACATAGAATTTTAAAGCATTAAATTACTGAATCAAATGAACCACAAATACTCAAATAGACACAAGATATGCCGAGTGGAAAACCCTCCTGGGGTAGAAAAACCACTCCTTAACCTGTTGCCTTTTTTAGGCTTTCATTTCAATAATCATTTTTGACAATGCCTCATAGGCTGATTTCTGAGCACCAACTCTAGGAGCACCAACCCCTCTTTTTAGAGACACCAATCTCAAGGAGCACCAACCACTTTTCTATTTTTCAATAGAACATACAATGATACAAAGGATCTCTTTGTTTCCCTAATTTTTGTCAAGTGCCTCTTGACAGACAATGTGTAGAATTCTCAAATGTCAAGAATGACACTTCAAAGTTCCACCCATTATCAAGCCTTAAGACAACTTGAGGAAAATCTCATTAAATTCTCAATTAAAATCTCAATACAAATTCTCATCAAATGTATATTCAGTGATGTGTACTCACTTTGTTTTTCTCACACTTTGTTTCATACATTTTCCATGATCCTTTCCAAAAACAATTAACTCACTGTTTTTCCCATTTTTACAGCAAAAAGTAATTTTTCCTATATCTCATACAATTTTTTAGTACAACACTACTATTTCTCATTTTTTCTTTTCAGTCATGTTAAAGCCCTAAGCTCTCTATTTTCATCTTTTTATAGATTCCAACATTACAATCAAGGAAAACTTACAAGAATTGCCTTTTTTCTATTTCAAAGAACAAAACAAAGATGATTACTGGGTTACCAATCTTTTGTCGAGCAATAGTGCTAGATGTTGCAGAGTTCCTGAGAGAAAGATCTTTTCTCTTGATAGGAATAGAAAAGAAGTATGCAAAAATAGAGAGGAGACTGAACATAATCTTCACAAGCGGTCTGCACAAATTTTTCTCAATGAACCAACATAAAAAATAGTATATATTCCATGAACAATACCCATTAAAACAACCACAACTTTTTAGTAACTGAAAGAACAAAGATTTATAACCAAATTCATATAATCATGATTTCAAGAGAAGTTACTGAAGATTCTATGATTAACCACGAACATAAATCACTATCCTTTAAATGTAGGAGCAGATTTAAAAAGATACATTAAATATATATGCATTTTTGAGAAGTGAAATCAACATGCACCGAATCTACTCACAAAACAACTGAACCCATTTGATTTTTCCATTTTTCAAATAGAAGGAAAAGCATATATCTCCTAACAACCTTGCTAGTAGAGGTAATGCTTCTGCACAATAGTCAAAAGAAATAATACCTAAGAATAATGATGGAGATGCTGTTATGAAAGAGTTTACCAGATCTGCAAAGAAAGAAATGACCAAGACACCTTCCAATCTCTGCCTTTCACCCAACGACAGGAAGAAGACACATGAATCAACCATTGTAATGGTCCTCTAACATTCCCCATACGCTGTCCAAAGGTCAGAAAGACAGTAAATGCAATGAAACGGGTGAGAGAATGATTCCATGGTGGCGACCAAAATAGAGCTCCAAACCCTTCGAACAAGAGAAGCAATAGATTGACTTAAACTTCCAAAACAATCAATCGAATTCCTTTACAAAAATTGATAATCATTTGGAGACCGAAAGGACTATCATGGAAAATCAAGAAAATCATTATGAATTTTGAAGTCTGTTGCCTTACCAAGGACCAACTATCGACAAGCATTATTGCTTTTGTCTATTATTGACAATGTGAAATCATCGACCAAATTATGCTTTGAATAAATTGATATGACCACATTACATATCGAATGTCGATTTACTAAGGCATGATTGTTTCCAAATGATCAAAGCTAAGTCACATCCAATGTGACATAAAAAATTAATCAATACCTTTATACCTGCTATCGGCTTTTAAGCCTTATGATTTAACCATCATTAGATCCGAATTCAATATAATATGCACTCCCATAGTGTGCCAACCATAATTTCCAATGCCAAAAGATGTCAAATAATATCAAAGATCATTTCCACCTTATTAATATCCAATGCCATATAATGTCCAATGTCAAATACTTTTCAAAGCCTTGTGAAGTGTAATAAAGGATAAAAACATGCTAAGTTCACAATGCCATTCCACATACCATAAACCATTATTAGTTGATTAAGAAAACTTGATAGGGTTTTCTTAAAACTGAAAAATAAACTACATCTCATAAACCCCAAGCAACAAGAACTAGAGATCATTAAAAATTCCATGATGGAGTAGGATGACTCTAAATATGATAAAAAACCATTAAAAATTCCATGATGCCAAAAACTGATAAAGCCACAACATATCAACCTGTAGAACACTGAATCATGCCAAAAACATATAAACAAGTGAATCACTGTAGCACTAATTATTAAACCAGAAACATGTCACCTGATCACTGGAACAAAAATAATTTAACCAAAAGAACCTTAACCTGGATCTGCACATGGAGCCAAGAGATCAGTGCCACCAAAGATAATAGCATGAATGAAGTAAATATGCCAATCAGAATTGAAGCAAATCAACTAAGTAAGTAACCACCAAGATGCCAGAGTAACACATATTTTCATCAAGGACAAATTAGCACAAGAGAGATTAAAAAAACTCCCCCTTTGTCCTTGATGGAAAAAATTGAGCCACCAAGCCAAAATAAAGTACTGGAATTGAATGCTCATAATTCTCCCCCTTTTTGTCACAAGGATAAAGAGAAGCCAACAAAGATAAACCAGAATCAATAGTGAATCTCCATGAAGTTGCAGATGTAACCATTTGTGCAACAAAGTATAAGCTGTAGGAAGAGCTAACCAACTCCCCTATCACCAAGATAGACTGTTTAAGATAACCAATATTGAGAGACAAATCCCAATCTAGACCCAAGTCTTTCAAAAACATCTTTAGCCAATGGTTTTTTAAAAATGTCAGCAACCTATGCTTGTCTAGGAACATATTGCACATAAACCTTGTTAGCCAACACCTTTTCATGAAGAAAATGGAACTTAATAGCTATGTGTTTAGTGCAAGAGTGCATAACAAGATTTTTTGAGATATTGATTGCACTGGTATTATCACACAAAATATAAACAGATTTAGGGATTTCAATACCCATGTCAGATAATGCATGTGACATCCAGATTACTTGATTACAACAAGAAGTGGCAACAATATATTTTGCTTTAGCGGTAGAGAGTGAGACAAATTCTTGTTTTTTGCTATGCTAAGCCACTAATCGATCACCAAGAAAGAAAGCAACACCACTGGTGCTTTTCCTATCATCCAGACAACATGCCTAGTCAGAATTAGTATATGCCACTAATGAAAAATCATTTCTTCTGGGATACCAGAGTCCATAATCAATAACTAGTGCCTTGAACATATTTAAGAATCCTCCTAACAACATTACTGTGTGATTCCTTATGAGATGACTGAAATCAAGCAACCATGCAAACAACTTGCATTATGTCAAGTCTTGAGGCTATTAGATATAATAGGCTACCTATCATTGACCTATAGTCAGTTGGGTTGAAAATAGGAGAATCATCAACCTTGCTGAGTTTACAGCTGATAGCCATTGGAGTGCTAATTGGATGATATTCATCCATTTGAAATTTCTTTAACATTTCTCTTGCATATTTTGTTTGAGAGAGAAAGATACCAGATTCAAGTTGAGAGATTTGAAGACCTAAGAAGAAGGATAGTTCTCCCAACATGGACATTTCGAACTCAGATTCCATAATATGTGATAATTTTTGAATCAAAGCAATATTGTTATAGCCAAATATAGTATTATCAACATAAATTTCAACAACTAGAATATCAGACCCTTCAATTTTAACATAAATATTGCTATCTAATCCTCCTCTAATGAAACCTTTTGACAGTAAGTGTCTGTCCAATCTGGAGTACCAAGCTCTAGGAGCTTAGTTTAGGCCATATAGAGCCTTTTTCAGCCTGTAGACATGATTGGGTTTGTTTTTATGAGTAAACCCTTTAGGTTGTTCTATGTAAGCTTCTTCATCCAAATACCCATTTAGAAAGGCAGTTTTAACATCCATTTGACATATAGTAAAGTTTTTATTAAACATAATAGGCCAAGAAAATTCTAATTGATTCAAGTCTAGCTACTGGTGCAAAGGTTTCACCAAAGTCAATACCTTCTTGCTGAGCATATCCTTTGCAAACATATCTAGCCTTGTTGTGAACAACATGGCCATTTTCATCATGTTTGTTTATGAAAATCCACTTACATCCTATGAAATTTTTGTCATCTGGTCTTGGGACTAGCTCCCAAGTCTGATTTTTCTCAATTTGATCGATTTCATCCTGCATTGCATTAAGCCAACATTCATCAGTTAGATCTTCATCAATTTTTTTTGGCTCAAATTGAGTGATTAAACAAAAAGAAATAAGCTTAGCTATGTGAGATTTTTCATCATAGTTAACTATTCTTTTCCTTGTTTGAACTCCTGCAGATTTATCTCCTATAATCAGATCTTTAGGATGGTTTCTAGCAAGAGATTTTGTAAGAGTTTTACTTACACATTTTTCAGAGCTAGTTTCAGAATCTTCACATTTTTCTTTAGCTAGTTTAGGACTTGCTGATTTTTTTTAGGCTTTGTATTTTCAAAGCCTTTAGATTTTATATCAAGTTCAAATTCTTCCTCTTCATCATCCTGCATAGGTTCAACATCTAAAAGCAGATTTTCATCAAATTTGACATTGACAAATTCAACAATTTTTTTTCATCCTATTGTTAAAGAATTTAAAGGCTTTGTTGTGAGTAGAGTATCCTAAAAAGATACCTTCATCTATCTTAGATTTAAAATTTCCTAAGTTATCATCATCTCTCTTGATAAAAAATTTGCAGCCAAATATTCCGAAATATTTAATTGAGGCAGATTTACCATACCACAGTTCATATGGAGTGAAATTGTATTTCACTCTGATCTAGACTCTATTCAAAATGTAGACATTTGTATGAAAAAATTCTTACTATCTTTTTATGCCATGTCTTTCATAGTAGTCAATGAATTATTGTGAGGTGAATTCGCCACCTTTGTTAGATCTTAGACATATCAATTTTAAATATGACTCTCTTTCTACCATTTTCCAAAAAAAATTAAAATGTTCAAAAACTTCTGATTTATTCTTGAGAAAGGTAACCCATACCATACGAGAGTAGTCATCAACAAATAGCATGAAATATTTCTCACCATTGATAGATCTAGTCCTTGTAAAACCACATAAGTCAGTATGAAAAATTTGCAGAGGTCTATTAGAGGAATGTTCCTTGGATTTAAAGCTTACCATTGTTTGCTTTTCTTTGATACATTCTTTACAGACTGCATTATTAGGCTTTCTCTGAATAGGCAGACCTCTTACATTATGATTTTTACTAATTCTAACCATATTTTCAAAATTAATATGACCTAGTCTCTTGTGCCACAACCATATTTCTTCAACATGACTCATTAAGCACATACCTTGATTGTTTTCATTTCCATAAGTGTCAAGTAATTGTAGACATTTCCCTTGGTCCTTCTTCCAGTAGTAATAGTTTTTCCAAAATTATTTTTGATTTCACATCCCTGTGAAGTGAACAAGACTTGATAGCCACTGTCATAGATTTGACTGACACTCAGAAGGTTATGTTTTAATCCTTCTACATAATACACATTATAAATAGGAGTTCCTTCATTCAGAAAAAGAGAATCTCTACCTTTGATTTGAATTCTAGAGTTGTCTCCAAACTTCACATATCCACCTACACAATCTTCTAGATTAGTAAATTTTTCTTTGTCACCTATCATGTGGTTTGAATAACCGCTGTCCAGGACCCATAAGTCCTTTTTCTTGGAGTGGAAGGCAATTTGAACTAGCATAGTCTATTCTATGTTGTTGAGAGCTTTGGATTTCTAGACCTTTATATTTTTTAGTTGTTTATTATATTGATCAAAATTGCATTGATTAGTAGAATGAACCATGGATTTTCATGTGAAACATCTAATCTATCTTGCAAATCCATGATTTTTCCTAAAACCAAATCTAGGAGTTCTAGGATTTATAAATCTGCAAGAGTTCACCTTGTGACCAATTTTTTTGCAGAAGTAACAATACCCATAAAAGAAAAGGGTTGGAATTATAAGCCATTATGTTGCTCCGAAAAGGATGAACATGATCCTTATTAAAATTAGGATGTTTGGGTTCAATAGTTTTGATTCCAGCAAAAACATTATCCTTTGCACTATCATTTGAACATTCACCTTTCACAAAACCAATACTAGTTTTTTCCTTGTTCAGTCTCTGTTTACTGAGCATGTCATTCAATTTAAGAGTGCTCTCATATTTCTTAATGGTCTTTCTGAGATCTACAATCTCATGTTCAAGTTTTTGAATTTCTTGAATTTAAAGATTATGCCAATATGACGACAATCTTCAACTCTCTTGGATTCTTCAAGTTGAGTTTTTAATGAGACTATCTCAAGATTTATGAGTTGCTCCTATGAAATATCTTGAGAAGTATTTTGTTCTTGAGCACACATTTTTAAAAAAGTTTCCTTAGCTCTTTTAGAACACATTTCAGTTCCCCTTCAAAATCCACTTTTCCATCTTCAACATCATTGTTGTTAGTTTCATCTTGCTGAATGATTTCAACCATGAATAGATTTTCATCCTCTTCATCTAAAGAATCTTCAGATTCAGAGTCTATTTCATTTTTGTTGAATAAACTTTTCTTCTTTTTGAAATTGAATTTATGTTTGGGTCTATAGGCCTTTTTCTTGGCTAGTTTTTTAGATTTTTTATTATCACTACTTGTGTCACCATAGGGGCACTCTGTAGCAAAGTGGCCTATTTTTCCACAATTAAAGAATTTGAAGGGATTTTTTCCCTTATACTTTCTAGAACCCTTTTTGAGTTTCCTCACAAAGTGGGATTCTTTGGAATCAAAAATTTTTGATTCAGTGAGCTCATCCTTTTCTTTTCTTTCAAAATTAAAAGTAGTTTCTCTAGTAGAGGTATTATTTTTACTAATCCTCATTTCATAGGCAGTTAGAGTGCCTTGTAGGCTATCAAGGGTAAGTTGGGTAAAGTGTTTCTTCTATTCTAGAGTAGCAACCTTAGCTTAAAATTTTGTTGGTAAGGTTCTGATGACCTTAGTTACAACATAAAATTCCTTAACTTCTTCTCTCAGACCCTTCATGGCATTTACAATTTCATCAACTCTCAAAAAGTAATCAGATACTTTTTCATCGTCCCTCATTTTTATTTCTTCAAACTGGTGTTTTAGAGTGAGGACTTTAGACTGTTTTACTTTTTCATTCCTTTGATAGATAGTTTCAAGTTTAGTTCAGATTTCCCTAGCAGAGCTGCAGTGCATGACTTTAATAAAGACATATTTAGTCACTACACATAGAAGAACATGTTTTTCTCCTGCATTGGTTTCATATCTTTTATTTTCATTAGAAGTAGTAGGTAGAGTAGCTGGTACAATGTACCCAATCAATACTATGCTCTAGACATCGAGGTCAATATAATTTAAATAAGTCTCCATTCTTATTTTCTAGAATACATAATCAGTTCCATCAAATAATGGAGCTCTAGTCATGGTTGTGCCTTCATGAGCTTAAGACATTTTGAATAGACTCCAAGGCTAGAATCAATCCTAGGTTGAAAAGACCTATCAAAGGACCCTATGCTCTGATACCAATTATTGGAGGGAAAGGACACTGAGAGGGTGGGTTTGAATCAATGTTATTAACCTTTTTTTTTATCAATTTTAACTGAAACTCTAATAAACCAAATGTACGCTTTCATTTATCAATGGTAAAATCATTCATGTATTGAATGCAATCACTTAAACTAAAATGAGAATAGTGAAACATAGAATTTTAAAGCATTAAAGAACTGAATCAAATGAGCCAAAGATACTCAAATAGACACAAGATATGCCGAGTGGAAAACCCTCCTGGGGTAGAAAAACCATTCGTTAACCTGCTACGTTTTTCAGGATTTCATTTCAATAATCATTCTTAACAATGCCTCATAGGCTTATTTCTAAGCACCAACCCCTCTTTTTAGAGACACCAATCTCAAGGAGCACCAAGCCCTTTTCTATTTTTTAGTAGAATATACAATGATAAAAAGGATCTCTCTATTTCCCTGATTTCTATCAAGTGCCTCTTGACAGACAATGTGTAGAATTCTCAAATGTTAAGAATGACACTTCAGAGTTCCACCCATTATACAGCCTTAAGACAGCTTGAGAAAAATCTCATTATGTTTTCAATTACATTCTCAATACAACTTCTCATAAAATGTATATTCAGTGATGTGTATTCACTTTGTTTCATACATTTTACATGATCCTTTCCAAAAACATTTAACTCACTGTTTTTCCCATTTTTACAGCAAAAAGTAATTTTTCCTATATCTCATACAATTTTTTAGTACAACACTACTATTTCTCTTTTTTTATTTTTAGTCATGTTAAAGCCCTAATCTCTCTGTTTTCATCTTTTTACAAATTTCAACATTACAATCAAGGAAAACTTACAACAATTTCCATTTTTCTATTTCAAAGCATAAAACAAAGATGATTATTAGGTTACCAATCTTTTGTTGAGCAACAGTGCCAGATGTTGCTGAGTTCCTAAGATAAAGATATTTTATCTTGATAGGAATAGAAAAGAAGCATGCAAAAAAAGAGAGGAGACTGAACATAATCTTCACAAGTGGCTTGCACAGATTTTTCTCAACGAACCAACATAAAAAAAATAAAAAAATCCCATGAACAATACCCATTAAAACAGTTGCAATTTTTTAGTAACTGAAAGAACAAAGCTTTATAACAGAATTCATATAGTCATGCTTTCAAGAGAAGTTACTAAAGATTCTATGATTAACCATGAACAAAAATAACTATCCTTTAAATGCAGGAGTAGATTTAAAAAGATACATTAAATATATATGCATTTTTGAGAACTGAAATCAACATGCACCAAATCTGCTCACAAAACAACTAAACCCATTTGATTTTTCTAGTTTTCAAATAGAAGTAAAACAATATATCTCCTAACAACCTTGCCAGTACAGGTAATGCTTCTGCACAACAATCAAAAGAAAGAATACCTGAGAATAATGATGGAGTTGTTGTCATGAAAGAGTTTACTAGATCTACAGAGAAAGAAACGGCCAAGATGCCTTCCAATCTCGACCCTTCACCCAACAACATGAATTAGACACATGAATAGACCATTGTAATGGTCCTCTAACATTCCCCATATGCTGTCTAAGGTCAGAAAGCCAGTAAATGCAATGAAACGACTGAGAGCATGATTCCATGGTGGCAGCCATAATAGGGTTCCAAACCCTTCAAACAAGAGAAGCAATAGATTGACCTAAACTTCCAAAACAATCAATCGAATTCCTTTACAAAAAATGATAATCATTTGGAGTTCGAGAGGACTATCATAGAAAATCAAGAAACTCATTATGAAATTTGAAGTCCGTGGCCTTACCAAGGACTAGCTATCGACAAACATTATTGCTTTTGTCTATTATTGACAATGTGAAATCATCAACCAAATTATGCTTTGAAGAAATTGATATGACCACCTTAGATATCAAATATTGATTTCCTAAGGCATGATTGTTTCCAAATGATCAAAGCTAAGTCACATCCAATGTGACATAAATTTTTTATCAATACCTTTATACCTATTGTTGGATTTTAAGCCTTATGATTTAACCATCATTAGACCCAAATGCAATATAATATGCACTCCCATAGTGTGGCAAACATAATTTCCAATGCCAAAAGATATCAAATAATATCAAAGCCGATTGCCACCTTATTAATATCCAATGCCATATAATTTCCAATGTCAAATACTTTCCAAAGCCTTGTGAAGTGTAATAAAGGCTAAAAACATGCTAAGTTCACAATGCCATTCCACATACCACAAACCATTATCAGTTGATTAAGAAAACCCAATAGGTTTTTCTTAAAACTGAAAACAAAACTACATCTCATAAACCCCAAGCATCAAGAACCAGAGATCATTGCCTGATGGAGTAGGATGACTCTGAATATGATAAAAAACCATTATCAATTTCATGATGCTAGAAAATGATCAAGCCACAACATATCAACCTATAGAACACTGAATCATGCCAAAAATATATAAACAGGTGAATCAATATAGCACTAATTGTTAAACCAGAAACATGTCACTTGATCATTGGAAAAAAAATCCTTTAACCAAATGAACCTTAACCTGGATCTACACATGGAGTCAAGAGATTAGTGCCACCAAAGATAATAGCATGAAGTAAATATTCCAATAAGAATTGATCAGATCAACTAAGTAAGTAACCACCAAGATGCTAGAGTAACACATATTGTCATAAAGGATAAATTATCACAAGAGAGATTCAACAAAGGTAACCCTTATCGCTACACCACAGATAGTAATCAAATAGACCATGGTGGCACGGTAAGCAACACGGAGGTGGTTATTGATAGTCACCATGGTATCACTAGCAGCTAGAGGTGAGACCACGGTGGTGCAGTGGATGAAGGTAACAGTGAAAGGTAGCGATCAAGACTGGTCACCGTGGTACCTCTGATGGTTAAAACATAGCTCGCGGTGGCGCAGTGGAAAGGGAAGCAGTCAAAGAAAAATACCGCCACACCAAGGGAAGACAAACGGAAGGCTGTGGTAAGGTGGTAGAAATGATAGAACAGTTGGATACCGTGGAACCACAGGGTGCAAACAAAGAACCCGCGGTTGAGTGGTAAGGGGAAGAGAAGACTGTAACGGTCATGCTTCCATATCATGGGAGGACATGAGGTTGAACGTGATAGAGCGTTAAATATAAAGGAAGCAACAAAGAAAGTGAAGTAATAAAGGTGGGAAAAAGTATTAAAGTTAAATAAAAAGGCAGATTATAGTTTGAAAATATTTAATTTGCTGATAAGGAAACTTAATTAAATATTTTAATTTCTATCAATGAGTATAAATCGGTTGTAATAGGTAAATGGAGGGTAACGACCCTTGGGATTTATTGTATAAATGTATTGAAAAATTAGTTAAATGAGGGAGGAGTGAGGATAGAGAGATTTTTTTAGAAAATAGTGAAAATTGGAAAATGTGAATAATGTACAGACCTTCCTAAGATAGTGCAATGGAGAATAAATTGTGGTGAAATTATTTCTAAGTTCAGTTGTTGTGATGTGATAATTTACATTTCTTATCTGGTTCTCTCCAACTTGAAGTCTTGAATCATTTAAGTCAATGCATTTTTCCACTTTGTGTGATTTTATTTACTGGTGTCTGCAAGTCAAAATTAAATTCCTCTAAATAGGTCAGAGTGTTTTGAGATATCTTTTGGATAATTAAAAGAGAGCCTGGTGGGAAAAAATTCTAGCATGATTTATGCCAATCATAAATTTGGCGAAGTTATATGCCAGTCATAGAATTTCATATTTCAAAAGTTCCAAGAAACTTGAATTAATACAAAGAGGGAAACAAATATAATTCTTGATTTTTGACTCCATTGCCCATGTGGATAGAAGGCACTGATCTACGACAACCCAGGAGTTAAAATTCATGAAAAATAGCATTTTTAAATTCTTTCTTTCATGTAGTAGGAGTAGTAGTTGTGATTTTATCTATTCACTTCCAATTGCCATTGTGAATAGATTGATTGAGTAGGAAATCTATTTCAAATCTGCTACATATACATAGGTGCACCACCCTAGATTTAGCAGAGCCTAAAGAGAAAAAGGTTCAATTATCTTAATTGGCCTTGTACGTTGGCCAAAAGTGTTGTGAGAGCTTGGCAACCTCTCGTGGTTCAAACTTGCATTTTTGAGACCTAACAGTTTGGCGACTCTACTGGGGAGTGTTAAACTGAAATTGAGGCTTCATCATAGAGTCAATATTTTTCAGAGGACTCCGTTGGGAACAATAAATTACAAAATTTTCTCACTTTTGGAAAGTGAGTGGCAACTCTAAATGAACAAATGCATTAAAACTAATAAAGTGAAATATACATTAGAAAGGAATCATCCTAGAGTTCAAACTTTCACAATTGCTGACAAAATTCAGGGAAGAAGGTCTTTGTAGAAAAATGGTGATGGACCTAATGACAAAAGTAAATGGACCCAAAAGAATGATAAGGGTAAGAAAGTGTCTGATGATATGGGCCTAGGAAATAAAAGAAAAACATCAAAAGAACCATTAGAGACACATAATTCATATGGTACACGGACAAATGAAAACAACCCTTCTAGAGAACCTCATACTCCTGAGGAACAGAGGAATCCCTTCTATCGACCAAAACCTGAGAAATTTAAGGAGTTCATGGTTGAATGTGATGCTGAAATGGATAAGAGACAACATGAATATGATCATAAAATGGCATTTCTTGAAGAGAATTAGGATGGACTTGGCTATGAAGTAGCCTCTGAGGAGAACTATTAGCATATGGCTCGAGATTAAATAAATGCAAGACTGGAACATGAGAGACAAGAAGTGGAGAGAGCAAGAATAGAATATGAGCATAGGCTCCAAGAAATCAAAGAACTTGAAGAGTTGAAACTAAGGAAAGCTTAGATCAATACTCAAATGGCTAATTTGCATAGATATGTGTCACCTCATAGGCAAGGGAAAAATAATGCAGGCCCATGAAATTCCCCACAAGCCCAACAAAATCATCCAAGGAATCAATATATACCCACAAATGCTCTACCACAACATCAAGGTGCTCAACCACCTCCGTATCAGCAACATGTACCCCCACGAGTTCAAAAATATGTGTCATTGTCTCATAATAATCCATTGTACCAATATCTGCATTACCAAAATCCACCTCCTCAACAATACACAACCATGAGCAGGAAGTTTGATTTGGTTGGATTTAAAATATGTCCTTATCCTATGGACAATAGTTGGAGAAGCCTTGTCCCAAAATTCACAGGAAGTAGTGCAATTACAACTGAAGAACATTTAAGGGGATTTAATGCTTTTATGCAAGATTTTGATATACAATATGAAGATGTGCAGATGAGTATTTTAATGATTTCGCTGATTGAAGATGCTAGAGATTGGTTTAATAGTTTTCCAATAGCCTCTATTGATTCTATTCATGTGTTTTATGAATAGTTTATTGAGCAGTATGGCAATCAATATGCACCAGAATTTGCTTTGCATGAATTGGTGACTATTCAAAAACATCAAAATGAGTCAACTTATGACTTCAACTAGAGGTTTTCTAAGTTACATAATAAGATACCTCCTGGATCCAAATTAGTTGATCCTATTGCATTGAGTATTTATTTAAAATCTTTTGATCCTAAGACTGGATATGAGCTTAGGAAAAGGTGTCCCAGGAATTTAGCTGAAGCTCAAAGGATAGCACTCACTATTGAAAATAATAGGAAGGCTACAAGGATGATTTCCAAGCGGGATAACCCTAGGGTTCCCCAATATGTTCCTCCAAATAAATAGGAAAATACATATAGAAATGAAAGGCCAAGACTACATGACATGGCATATAATATAAATTGGAGAGATGGAAAGCCAGTGATGGATAGGCTGAGAAATAAAGAGACACCCGATCCTTTAAAGAAGAGAGGGACATACATGGTTGATAATAGTGCTTGGTGTTCAGTTTGTGACTTGCCACATTCTTCAGAGCATTGTGTTGTAGTTCAGTCAGTGTCAGGAAAAGACATATCAAAAAATAATAATGAAGAAGACCATAATATCTATTTAACTTCCCATACTCTTCACTCTTTAGAGAAAGGGTATTAATCTTCAGAAGAAGGAGGATATGAATATAATGTTGATCATCAAAATATAATGTTTACATGGTAGAACAACAAAAAAATTCTGACTATGAAGAAAGTGATGATGAACAAGGTCCTCCTACTACATTATATCAGACTAATAGGGGAAATGTGAGAAGACCCACTGAGGAAGAAATTAAAAGATTGGCTATTGTAGCAGTTGAACAGGCGAAAATAAAGTATTGGCTGAGGAATAGAATAGTGAATGAGAATGAAGGTGTTCGAAGAGGAATATTCTTGAAAAATAAGAAGATTTCCCATGAAATATCAAAAAAGACAAATGATAAGCACTCTGATAAAAAAAGAACATAAGTATGTCCCCAAAGAGGAAAATAAAGAATTTTCCATGGACAAACAAAAGATAGATCAGACATCCAAAATGGAGGAGGAGAAAAAAGGAGATTCAACAGAACAAAAGAAGGTGATCAGAGCTGAAAGTGCATATTTTGATTTCATGCAAGCTTTATCCCAGGTAAAAATGTTTATCCCATTAATTGAAATGATGAAAATTAAAGAGTATAGGGAAAATTCTATTCAATTAATGTCTAATGGGAGGAATCAAAAAGTAAAGTTTGAAAAAAAGGAGAATCTTGGAATTGCTGATATGAAAGGAAAGATAAAAGTTTCAAAAAATTTGCCTAAATCCTGCATTGATGAATACACCACAAGTTGATCCATTTTTTACTACCCTACTAATAAATGGTAAATTGGTAAGAAATTGCATGATAGATATAGGTGCTTCTACAAATATTATGCCAGTAGGGGTAATGAAACAACTTGGTATGTGGATAGATATTGAGGGTGGTAAATGTTATGCCATGGATAGTAGACCTGTCCTAGTCATGGGGGTTGTGAAAGATGTAGAAGTTAAATTAGCAACTTACCCACAAGAAACCTATAATATTGATATAACTATGATTGACACACCTCCTCAATTTGGGATGCTTTTGTCAAGACAATGGACTACAATAGTTGGAGGTAATGTGCAGTTTGATTTATCATATGCCACAATACCAGTCAATGGTGAAGAAGTCAAGTTGTATAGAGAATCAAGGATGAATTAGATTGTTGAGTGTGTTCCTCAAGAACAACTTAATTGCTTCTGTGATATGGATTTAGGGAGTTTTAGAATATAATTATTTTAGCTTGAATTAGTGAATATTGAGCCAATTAATAAACATGTCTCTAAAAATCAGCAAGGTGTATGGAAAATGTATTTTGATGGGGCATACAGAAAAAAAGGTAATGGAGCTGGGGTAGTTTTCATATCACCTGAAGGTACACTATTTAAATATTCATTTTTGTTGGCTTTTGAAATTACAAATAATGTGGTAGAGTATGAAGCCTTGTTGATTGGTTTGGACATGGATGTCAAGCACAATATCAAATTGTTAACTATCTTTGGAGATTTTGAGTTGGTTGTGTCACAAGTCAGATCAAAATATGTTGCAAAGAACAAGAGGCTAAAACAATATAGAAACGTTGTATGGGACATAGTAGAATTATTTGATGCGTTTTTAATTGATTGGATAGATTGATATGAAAATTTGATAGCTAACCTTTTGGCTAATGTAGCCTTAAAGAGAGATAATATCATTTTGGCAGGAGTGTCTCAGGTTGAATTAAAAACAAGGCCTGCTGTCCATGACAACATATATAGCTGGTAGGTTTTTAATGATGATACTGACCTTTTGAAGTTTCTTCATTGTATAGATTAGTATGAGGAGCATGAGATTTATTTAAATGCTTTTTTGGAAGAAGTGGATGGGAAATAAACTATATTTGGGAAGTAAGTTTTGCAGCCTAAAACCAACAAGTTTCCCAAAGGGCTTATGGCATTAGAGAGATTGTATGATGGGAGTGATCATTCTCTCATGAGGAAGACACTTGTTAAGAAAAAATATATTGAAGAAATAAATTTGGGAACTGAATTAACACCAAAACGGGTTTATATTAGGAAGGAAATAAGCTCAACCATCAGAAAAATGTTGATAACATTACTTAGAAAGTACAAGCATGTGTTTGCTTGGTCTTATGAGAATTTGAAGGCATATAGAGAAGATTTTTTTAGCATGAAATTCCACTTAAGCTAGACGCAAAGCCATTCAGACAAAAGTAGAGGCCTATCAACCCAAATTTGGAACCTAAGATGCAAGAGGAGCTAGAAAAAATTAGAGATGGAGGTATAATTAAACCCATTAGACACTCAACATGGGTCTCAAATTTGGTTCCAGTCAAGAAGAAAAATGGGGGCATAAGGCTGTGTGTAGATTTCAGAAATCTAAATGTTGCTTCCCGAAAAGATAATTATCCTCTCCCAAATATGGAGGCAATATTGCGCAAAGTAACAGGATGTGATTTATTGTCAATGATGGATGGATTTTTTGGGTATAATCAGGTCAAAGTCAAAGAATCTGAGCAATACAAGACAACATTCACTACACCATGGGGAATGTATGTCTATGTAAGAATGCCATTTGGTCTCACAAATGTAGGAGATACCTTTCAAAGAGCCATGGATGTGGCACTTGTAGATCTAATTAATGCTATAATGGTGGTGTATTAGGATGATCTCACTGCTTATTCCAAAAGGGCAGAGAATCATGTGGGATACTTGTTAGAACCCATTTTTTCCACTTAAACCCTAAAGGTTTTTCCCTTTTGAACCAAATTTTCCATCAAAACCTAAGGGAATTTATTCATTTGTATCCTTTATTTTCCTATCTTTCCCTTCAAAATTCATTTTTCCCATTTATAATGTTCAAATTCCTTTTACCGCCATATGCTTAACCCCATGGCTTTCCTTGGTTTACCACAACCCTTTACAAATCCATTCACGGTGATGCAGTTAAAATATTGGACCCTACCACTATACCATCGATGAATCAATCCATACCTGTGATATGGTGGTAGCAGTTAACAAGTGGGAAAAAAATCTTACCACCGCACTATGCGTAGTCTAATTATAGACCGCACTATCATGGTGGTAGTGAGATAACCGACATAGCAACAGTGAAGACAATTACCGCTACACCGCGGGGGGCTCCAATGGAGACCGCGGTGATTGCAGTGAATGGAGATGGCAATGAGGCAGTAGTTGGGAGCAGCTACTGTGGTACCACAGCTGGTGGGGTTGGAGACCATGATGACTGCAGTAAATGGTTAATAAGCAGTGGAGGTAGTAGCCAGGTAGCGAGGTGGCAGTTAGTGGATAGTTACCGCTACACCGTGGCCAGTTAGAATGAAGCCGGTGGTGGAGCGGTGAGCAAAAGAGTAGACTGTGATAGTCAAACTGTAGTACCGCTGGCCATCATCAAGGTGACTGCAGTGACTAAGGTAAACAATGACAGAGCAATAAATACTAGACACCACCGTACCACCGATAGAAAAAGTGAAAGCCACGGTAGAGCGGTGGAAGAATGATGGACTGTGATAGTTAATACAACGCAACCGCCAACAATGTAAAAGAAAACTGTGGTAATGCAGTAGGGGAAAATAAAGCATGGAAAATTCAATACCTCGAGACCTCATGAAGATAGCATTGACCGAGGTAAAGTGGTAAACATAAAGATGACTTCGCAGGAATATATAAAGTGAAATATTAAAAGGCGAACTATGTAAAAATATTTAATTTTCTGATAAGGCAATCCAATTAAATATTTTAATTTCTGTTAATGAATACAAACGGTTGTAACCGGTCAAATGAAGGGTCATGACCCTTGGGGTTTCATTGTATAAATGTATTTGAAAATTAGACCAGAAAGAGAGGGTAGTCAGTAAGTAGGATATTTTTTTGGTAGTTGGATAGGGTGAATAACTTTTGAAATAAAGTATCATTTTGTACATTGTAAAATATTTTCAAATTATGTAATGGAGAAGAATGTATAAATTTGGTGTTTCAATTATGGTGTGAGTTGTTTGCTGAATTTAATAAAAATATTATTTGATTGTCTCCAAGGTTTTTTCATTTCCCTATTATTTAAATTGATATATCAAGGATATTTTTAGCTTATGAAAGCACATTTTCTGCTCTTGTGTGGTTCAGTTAATTGGCTTCTTCAAGGAAGGATTAAACTCATTTAATTAATCACAGTAATTGGGAAAAGGACATTTGGATCAGTAAGAAGAATTTGATAATTACATCCTTGCATGTTTATGCTAGACATAAACTCATAAAAGTGACAAACAATTAGAATTGTATCCAAAAATAGGATTCACATATCATTTACATCTTGACTCCATGTACCCAACATAAGTAGGCACTGGTCATTCCAATTCCATTTTAGGATCTCACAAAATCTTATCTATATATTCATATTTCAAACATCACTCACAGTTTTCCATTAGCGATAGATCACATAGGTAGGAATAATATAAAATTTGCATCACTTTTATAGGTACACCCACCTAGGTCTAGTAGAGCCTTAAGAGTAGAAGGTTCAACTATATTGGTTGGTCTTGTTAATTGGCCAATAGCATTATGAGAGCTTGGCAACCTCTCGTGATTCAAACCTGCATTTTTGAGACCCAACAAATTGGCATCTCAGCTGGGGAGTACCTTGAGAAAAGTCCAGTGGTAGGCAACCTTTCCATATAGAGTCATTGAAGAGAGATTCACAATTAAGAAATTTGAAAATTGACTCCGCTAGGTGAAATAATAACATTTTTATTTTTCTCACTTTTAAAAGTGGGTGGCGACTCTAAATGAACAAGGGCATGGAGATTGATAAAATAAAATATAGATCAGAAATAAATCGTCCTAGAGTTCAAAATCATCACAATTACTCACAACATGCAGTTAAGAAGATATTTGTACAAAGATAGTGATGGTCCTAATGACAAAGGTAAGTGGACTTACAAAAATGATCAGGGCAAGAAAGTTTCTGATGACCTGGGCCCAACAACTAGAAAAAAACATCAAAACTACCGGTGGAAACACATAATTCATATGATGCATTAGCAAATGAAAACAACCCGTCTAAAGAACTTCACACTCCTAAGGAGAAGAGAAATCCATTCCATCGAGTAGACCATGAGAAAGATGATGAGTTCAAGTCTAATTTTGAAGCTAAAGAAAGGAGAGAGTTTGAATATGATCAGAGAGTGACATTTTTTGAGGATGGACTCGGATATGAAGCAACATCTGAAGAAAATCATGAACTTATGACGCAAAATGAGACAGATGCATAGTTGGAGCGCATGAGGAAAGAAACAAAAATATCAAGGGTAGAATATGAGCAAAGGCTTCAGGCAATGAAATAATTTGAGAAATTCAAGTAGCAAAAGACTCAAATTAAAATGTTAATGGCTGACTCACCCAAATATGTACCCCCTCATAAAAATAACAATATGAGACTATCAAATTCCCCACAGGCCCACCAAAATCAGCCAAGGAACCAATGTGGACATCAAAATGCTCCACCACAACATAAGGGTGTTCAACCGCCTCCTTATCAGCAACATGTACCCCCACAAGGTCAGCAATATGTGGCAAATAGTAATCCATTGCACCAGTATATGCATTACTAAAATCCTCCTCCATGATATACAACCATGATTAGGCAATTTGATTTGGCCAACTTTCAGATATATCCTTATCCTATGGACAACAATTGAAGAAGCTTTGTCCCTAAGTTCATAGGAAGTAGTGCAGTCACAGCTGAGGAGCATTTGAGAAGCTTTAACGCATTCATTCAAGACTTGGATATGCAATATGAGGATGTGCCTATGAGATTATTTATGATGTCGCTAATTGAAGATGCTAGGGACTAGTTTAATAGTTTATCGACAACATCCATTGATTCCATTCATATATTTTATGAGCAGTTTCTCTAGCATTATGGGAATCAATGTGCATCAGAGTTTGCTTTGCATGAATTGGTAACTATCCAAAAACATCAAAATGAGTCAGCTTATGACTTTAATCAGAGGTTTTCCAAACTACATAATAAGATACCTCATGGATCCAAGTTGGCTGATCCTATTGCATTGAGCATCTACTTAAAGGATTTTGATCCCAAGATAGGATATGAGCTTAGGAACAAAGATCCTAGGAATTTACCTAAAGCTCAAAAAATAGCACTCACCATTGAAAATAATAGGAAGGCTACAGGGATGATTGCTAAAATGGAAAATCCAAGGGTTCCCCAATATGCTCTTCCAAATAGACAAGAAAATACACATAGGAATGAAACACCAAGATTACATGACATGCCCTATAATACAAACTGGAAGGATGGAAATCCAGTGATAGATAGACCAAGGAATAAAGAGAAACCTGATCCCTTGAAAAGGAAAGGGGCCTATATGGTAGATAAAAGTCCTTGGTGCTCTATTTGTTATGAACCACACTCCTCAAAGCATTATGCTACAACTCAGTCAATACCAGAAGAAGACATATTGGAAAGTGATGGTGGGGAAGACCATAATATTGATTTAACTTCCCACACCCTTTATTCTTTGGAGTAGGGGTATTCATCTTCAAAGGAAGGAGGATGTGAGTATGATGTTAATCATCAAAAATACAATATTCATATGGCAGAACAACAAGTCTTTTCTGACTATGAAGAAAGTGAAAATGAACAAGATCCCCCTACTACATCACATCAGACTAAAAAATGTAGTACAAGGAGATCGAGTGAGGAAGAGATCAAAATATTGACTATTGTAGCGGTGGAAGAAGCTAGAATCAAATATCGGTTGAGGAACAGAACAATAAATGAAGATGAGGGTGTCCCAAGAGGAATTTTTGTAAAAAATAGAAAGGTATCAAATGAGATATCAAAGAGGATAGGTGATAAGTGTAATGATAGATTTCTGCAAAATAGATTGTTAGTTGTATAATGCATGCAATAGTTAATTAAATCCAACAAGTCAATAGAATGCATAGGAAAAAACAAAATAAAAGAACGAATAAGAAAGCTCTCACCAAATCCTTTCTTCTCCATGGCTCATTTCTATTGTACCTTCTAACTTTGTTGTGATAACGAATGCCCTCAGATTCAGTGTGAGCAAAAATCTATAATGTCTAGCCCTAAACAAAGCTTTAAAGGATTTGTAAAATATGATTGCACAAGAAAATTAATTCTATAATGAAAGAGACTAAAATGAAAAATGCAAGTATGCAAGAAGATGATATTAAGAGAAAAATGCAAATAATAAAAGATGTAAGAGATTAAGAGTTGTCGAAAATGAGAACAAGATTGTCATTTTATAGAAAATGCAATCTTGAACAAACGAACAAGATGAAAGATTGAGAAATGCCCTAGAATCAATGGTCAAGATTCAAAATGACAACTCTCAATTAGGGTTAGGGTAAAATTATCAAATGTGTGGACAAGATTTAATTTAGAAAATTAAATCAATGGTGGAGAATAAATGTGACATTGAGATGAAATTAATAAAATCAGGAAGATAAAGATTGAACAAGAAGAAGATATTTAGAAAATCAAGTTATTTTAGAAATAACTTCCTTTGTGGAGAGAAATGTTATTTTAAAATTAATATTTGAAATTAATTCCAAAATGGTGAATTCATGTGAGAGTAAATAATAATAATTTAAGATTATTTACTTGGAAAGAGGGAAGTTGCCAATTTAAATAAAATTTTTTTATTTAAATTTAGAAAGAAAATCAATAAGACAATTTAATAATTAAGATTATTCAATTGTGGAGGAAAATTAGAAAGTGGGTAATTTTAAATATGATTCTATTTAAAATTAGAAAGAAAGTTGACTTTTGATTTAATTCAAAATAGAAAGAAGACGACAAATTAATAAGCAATTAACTAAATAAAATTTATTTAATTGTGGAAGAAGAGGATAAATAAATAATTAAATAATTAAAATAACTATTTAATTATAGTGGCAAGATCATAAATAATTAAATAAATATACTTTATTTAATTAAGGATATTAGTAACGTATTAAATAAATGAAGTTTATTTAATTAATCAAAGAGAAAATCAAAGATAGCAATGAATTAATTAAATAATTAAAATTATTTAATCAATAGAAGACTTATGACATTAGAAAATGGTATTAGTTGGTCTAGGATATTTTTATGTGTCTACATTTTCCCCTCTTTGTCATAATGCAGTTTATCACATTGTGACAAAGAAAATAAGTCAAAAATATGCCCTAGTGCGAAATAGGATGAGGAAGAATGACGAGGAGGTAGCGGTATGCCCCCTGAGAGGATAGTCGGGTTCCGAGAATACGAGTGGGCTCTTGAAATGGATGAAAGGACTAGAAGATGAAAGACAAAAGTATATAGGAAAGATAAATAAGGATGAGAATGATGTGGACTAGAAGAAATGTTAGAGAGAAAAAGATGAATGTTAGGATAGAAGACATGAGTTTCGATATGGGGAAGGAGATGCAAGTCAATGTGGAAAACAAAATGCATGTTAGAATCCTTCAACATTTGCCAAAGCATTAGTCAAAATGTCAATTTCATCACTTTTTGGTCCTCTTCAAGATGTGTCCTTCTTGGATTTGGACCTCGTCAAAATATCATTTTCCTTTTCAAGATGTGTCCTTCCTAACCTTAGGCATCATCAAACCATCAAATCATCAAAAATGTCAAACTATCAAATAATTAATCTTCGGCAAATGAACATTGGCAATACAATTAAATGACTGTTAATTTTTGGTTATTTTGTCTTATATTTTTATTGACTTGTCTTTTTGTCATGTTACTAGCTACCTCAAGGATGTCCCATGAAGGATTTAGAGGTGCAATGACATCTCATGACCTATTATGTTTTTCTTCGACTATTGTTTGTGGATTGTCTTGACAAAAAGACTGGGGAAAATGGTCCTCTAGTATGAGTTAGGATATTCCTTGTTTGCGATTGTCTGTCATGCAAGTGGATGACCTTGCACACCTTGGTATATGCCATACTCTGGTTTTTCTTGTCCATTTGTGTCATTTTTACCGCTCAATGATGATTCAAGCAACACCTATTAGAACATTGGAAAATATCGAAGGATTCTAACATGCATTTCGTCTTTCGCATTACCTTGCATCTCCTTCCCCATATCGTCATCCATGTATTCTATCCTAACATTCATCTTTTTCTCTCTAACATTTCTTCTAAGTCTGCATCATTATCATCCTTATCTATCTTTCCTGTATACTTTTGTCTATCATCTTCTAGTCCTTCTCATGCATTTTGAGAGCACACTTGTGTCTTTGAACTCAATTTTACTCTCAAGGGGGCATACCGCTACCTCCTCGTCATTCTTCCTCATCCTATTTTGCACTAGGGCATATTTTTGACTTGTTTTATTTGACACAATACGACAAGTTGCATTATGACAAAGAGGGGCAAATGTAGACACATAAAAATGTCCTAGACCCGCAAACCACATTGTTCTATACCATGCTTCGTCTCAACATAATTAAAATGTTAAATTATGTCTTAGAGTCCAATGTCAACTATTAATTATTTAATTAATTCATGTCTTTTATTCCTCCTGACTACTTAAAGAAATTATATTTATTATTTAAATATGTCACTAATTTCTTATGTCACTCTATAATTAAATAAATTCCCAAATTTATTTAATTATTACTTCCTCATGATTATTTAAATAAATAAACTTTATTTATTTATTTAATACGTCATTAATTATTTATGTCTTCTCATAATTAAATAAATTCTTATTTAATTATTATCCTCTCCAACTTTCTTTCTAATTTTAAATAAAATCATTTATTTAAAATTACCCACTTTCTAATTTTCCTCCACAATTGAATAATTATAATTATTAAATTGTCTTGTTGATTTTCTTTCTAAATTTAAATAAAAGAATTTTATTTAAATTGGCAACTTCCCTCTTTCCAAGTAAATAATTTTAAATTATTATTATTTACTGTCACATGAATTCATCATTTTGGAATTAATTTAAAATATTAATTTCAAAATAGCATTTCTCTCCACAAAGTAAGTTATTTCTAGAATAACTTGATTTTCTAAATATCTTCTTCTTGTTCAATCTTTACCTTTTTGATTTTTACTAAATTCATCTCAATCTCACATTTATTCTCCACCATTGATTTAATTTCCTAAATTAAATATTGTCCACACATTTGGGGATTTTACCCTAACCCTAATGGAGAGTTGTCATTTTGAATCTTGACCATTGATTCGAAGACTCTCAATCTCTCATTTCGTCCATCCGTTCAAAATTACATTTTCTATAAAATGACAATCTTGTTCTCATTTTCAAGATTTGGGGAGTTTTAGAGTAGAATTATCTCAGCCAAGAAGGAAATGGAGCTGGGGTAGTTTTCATATCTCCTGAAGGTAGAACATTTAAATATTCATTTTTGTTGGCATTTGAATGTACACACAATGTGGCGGAGTATGAAGCCTTGTTAACTAGTTTGAACATGGTTGTCAAGCACAAGATTAAACTGTTAACTATTTTTGGAGACTCTGAGTTGGTTGTGTCATAGGTCAGATCAAAATATGTTGCAAAGAACAAGAGGCTGAAGCAATACATGAATGCTATATGGGATAGAATCGAGCTATTTGATGCTTTCTCCATTGATTGGGTAGATAGGTCAAAAAATATAATGGCAGACTTCCTAGCCAATGTAGCACTAAGAAAAGATGACATCACAATGGCAGGAGTGTCTCAAATTGAGTTCAAAACAAGACCCACTGTGCCTGACAATATATATAGTTGGCAGGTTTTTAATGATGATATTGACCTCCTGAAATTTCTTCACTATATAGATCAATATGAAGCTCAAGAAATTAACTTCAATGCTTTTGTGGAAGAAGTAGATGGGAAACAGACTATGCTTGGTAGGGAAGTTTTTCAACTTAAAACCAACAAGCTTCCCAAAGGGATTGTGGCATTGGAGAGAGTGTATGATGGGAATTATCATTCTCTCATAAAGCAGACACCTGTCAAAAAAGAGGATATTAAAGAAATAAATCTAGGAACTGAATTAACACCAAAAAAGGTTTATATTGGAAATAAAATAAGCCCAACCATCAGAAGAATGTTTATTACATTGTTGAGAAAGTACAAGCATGTGTTTTCTTGGTCTTATGAAGATTTGAAGGCATATAGAGAAGATATTTTTCAACATGAAATTACACTAAAGCCAGATGCAAAGCCATTCAGACAAAGGCAAAGGCCTATCAATCCAACTCTGGAACCTAAGATGCAAGAGGAGTTAGCAAAACTCAAAGATGGAGGTATCATAAAACCCATTAGACAATCAACATGGGTCTCAAATTTGGTTCCAGTTAGGAAGAAAAATGGGGACATAAGACTGCGTGTAGATTTTAGAAATCTGAATGTTGCTTCCCTAAAAGACAATTATCCTCTTCCAAACATGGAGGCAATATTGCACAAAGTAACAACATGTGAGTTGTTGTCAATGATGGATGGATTTTTTGAATATAACCAGGTCAAAGTCAAAGAATCTGAGTAGTTCAAGACATCATTCACTACACCATGGGGAATGTATGTCTATGTAAGAATGCCATTTGGTCTCACAAATGTAGGAGCTACTTTTTAGAGGGCCATGGATGTGGCATTTGCAGATCTAATCAATGCTATAATGTTAGTATATCAAAATGATCTCACTACTTATTCCAAAAGGGAAAAGAATCATATGGGGGATCTGGAAAGAATCTTCATCAAAGCTCTGGAATATGGTATAAGTCTTAATCCTAAAAAATATTATTTTTTCATTATAGAGGGTAAAATTTTGGGGCATATTGTGTCAAGATATGGGGTTAGGATAGATCCTGAAAGAGTTGATTACATAGATAAAATTCTCATTCCCAAAACTGTCAAAGCAATCCAATCATTTTTTGGCCAAATTAATTTTGTTAGAAGATTTGTGTCCAATTTTTCTAAAATTGTTAAGCCTATATCAAGATATTAAAAAAGGGAGAAAAGTTGGACTGGACTGCTAAAGTTGTGGATGCTTTCATATCTATAAAAAGAGCTATCAAAGAAGCCCCCATCTTGACCCCTGATTTTAGTAAACCATTTTAGATATTTTTTTTTGCTTCATTTCACATTATAGCTGTTGTTATGTTGCAAAAAAATGAGTTGGGTTATGAGCAGCCTGTGTCCTTTTTAGTAAATCATTGTAAGGGTCAGAATTGAAATATGATATAATGGAAAAACAAGCCTTTGCATTAGTAAAAGCCACAAAATATTTTAGACCGTATCTTGTTGGAGTCAAAGTAATTGCTTATGTTCCTCATGCAACTGTTAAAGATATCTTGACACAGTCAGAATTAACAGGGAAGAGATGCAAATGGATTAATAAAATTCAAGAATTTGATATGGAAATACAAATTACCAAATTAGTAAGAGGCCAGGGATTGGCCAAGTTAATGGCAGAAACAAATATTGAAGCAAATCAGATTTGCAATGTAGAAGATGAAGAAGATACAATTGCAAGCATTGAGCATACTCCTTGGTATACATATATCATGTATTACCTCAGGAACATGAAGTTCCCTGAGGTATTTAGTGATAACCAAAAAAGAAATTTGAAGCTATAAACATCTAAATATGTATTCATAGAATGAGATTTGTTTTGGAAAAATGGGGATGAAATTTTGTTGTTGTGTCTAGACGAGTCATAAGCTAAACACATTTTAAGAGAGATGCATGAATGAGTCTGTGGAGGCCACTATTCTATAAAGACAACTGCACATAAGATCCTCAGGGTAGGTTACTACTGGCCAAATTTTTTTAATGATTCTTTTTCATATGTAAGAAAGTGTGAAGCATGTCAGAAGTTTTCAGGCAAGATGAAATATCAGGGAGCTTTACCACTTAGACCTATGTAGGTCGAAGCCCCTTTTCATCAGTGGGGGATTCATTTTATTGGGGAGATACAAGCGAAATCAAGTGGACATAAATGGATACTAGTAGCCACTAATTACTTCACCAAATGGGTAGAGGCAATCCCAACCAAGTCAACAATAAGTTGTAGCTAGGGAAAATCAGATATAAAACTAAAACAACAAGATATGAAAACCCTAACAAGCACAATAGAGCACAAACTAGCATGAAATGAAAACAAGAAAACAAAGCAAACTGATATCCAAATTAGATTTGATTTATCTCCATTTCTCTTCTCCACCTACATGAGAATGCAAGATTTTGAAGGTTTGATTGTTGATTGCTCAATTTTGCAGCATAACAATGAGATGAAAGATAATAGAAGAAAATAGATAAATAAGAAGAAATTTTGGTAGAGTAATGATGCTAGAAGAAGATCCTCAAATGGCTTGTGAAAGACTTGATTTATAGGAGAAGGCTGATTTGATTCAATGGCCAAGATTAAAATTCAAATTTGTGATATGTATGGCTAGGATTAAAATTTTATTTTAGTGCCTATGATGCACATTAAGTGGGTTATGACATGAGGCTAAAATTAAGATGTGAGGAAATAAGTGGGATTCTTTTATTTATTTGGAGAGAAAAGATGCCTATGACGCATAATGAATGGGGGTAAAAATAGGATGTGAGTGGGAATCTCATAATTTATTTATGCATGTGAAGAGTTGTAGTCATGTGACACATGTTGCAATGTGACAATAAGTGAGAGATTAATTCAAATATTTAATTTGAATTATTTTGAGACATGTGAAGGGGGAATTAATTAAATAAATGAGATTTATTTAATTAATTGGGAAGGTGATTAAGTGGAATAAATGAGATAAGTGGGATAATGTAATGACCTAGGGTAAAATATTATAAAATGTCTTACAAGGTCATGTATCGACTAGGTAATATTATGACATGGACAATTTTGAGTGTCTACATTTTGCCCCTCTTTGAGATGATGTTCGAGATGGTGAGATTTATGTTGAGTAACATCATTTCAAAGAAGCTAAGTATGGATAGATGAAAAAAATATGATGCCCCAACCACTTGAAGAAGTGAGGAGTATGATGAATGAAGGAAAGGGATGATGGTTTCATAAACATGGATATGCTCTCGAAATGAATGAAATTATAAAGGAGGGATAAGATGAATGATACAAGAGAATTAGATGAAAAATAAGAATGGCACGCTATGCTGCAATAAAGTGAGCAATCATATGTTTGATATAGCACTAGAAATTATGCACCAAGGTATAAGGACCAAGGTGACGATGTGTCTCGTGCCCCAGCGTAATACAACCTTGTCTAGATACAAGATATGAATATTAGCTAGAAGTGATTCAAATTTGATGCAAATGCAAATTGAAATGATAACACACACAAGAAAGAATGCACAAATGATACAAAAACAAACAAGGTATTGCCCCAGTCAAGCTGTAAACCGATGATTAATTGATTGATTGATGATGATGATAGTGTTGTCATTGTGGGGAACGATATATCCCTAGATCAACACAAGGATGATTGATTGATTGATTGATTGATGATGATGATAGTGTTGTCATTGTGGGAACAATATATCCCTAGATCAACACAAGGGATGATTGATTGATTGGGTTTACAACAAGATTAGGATCAAGACCGAAGTGCAATGGATAATTTGACTTGATTGATTAGCTTGGTTGGTATGGATTAAGGATTGAATTGCATTTGGATTATTGCTTGGAAGGATTGAAGATGCTTGATTTGAAGATTTGGATGATGATTGTTGAATTAAATTGAGGAATAATTTACTTGGAATGATTTTGATTGATTGGATTGATGAAGAAATGATTTGATTTGATGATAATGATTAGATTGATTAGAAGAATGGGTTTGATTAGAAGAAGTGATGTGATTGATTAGAAGAATGGATTTGATTAGAAGAAGTGATGTGATTAGATAATTTGATGAAAAAATTGATTTGAAGAAGTTGAATTGATGCGTTGAAGTGATTTGGTTTGATTTTATTGCTTGGATTTTGAAATGTTTTGATTTTTTGGGTTTTTGAAATGTTTTGATTTTTGAAATGATTTGATTTTTTGGATTTTTGGAATATTTTGATTTTTTTTGGATTTTTTTCAAGACCTTTTTCAATTTTTTTGCATTTTTTCAAGAATTTTTGAAATGTTTTGAGATGTCAATTGATGAAAATTTGGGTAGCCTTTGTACTAGATACCAATGACAAGGGAAAACCAAGTCTAGGTGCAAGGAGATAGATGAGATTGATGGATGAAAGGGTTGGTGATAGGATAAGGGAAAAAATGCTCATGATATATGGATGGATAAAAAATGATAGGTCATAGTGAATGAAATGGATGTATGCATCATAAGAGGGCAAGGATGTGATCTCCAAAGACTATGTCGCATAGGAATAACATGCCCCATTCTAGGTACAATACTTAGGATTCTTCATGACAAAGCTTATGACACTAGGATAATGATAGACTTGTTTGGAAGGATGAGGTATATCAAAAGATATCCAAAGCATGTTTCAACATTTTGCCCCATATTTTTATCAAGATCAAAAAGAGGAAGAGAGGATGAATGGACTCAATATGATAAGTATATGGGTATGATGGATAAAGATGGTAGGTAGGATGGAAATGATATGATAAGAAATGACATGATAGGATAGATAGTGCAGATGAGACAAAGTGCCCCCAAGTGTAAGTGGCATAGAAGATCAACCTACACATGATGCCTTTTTCAGGTTTTCATCATGGTACTTATCCAAGGCGCCTGTTTACCAGGTTTTCACCATTGGATGAAGGGATTTCTCTTTACTCTTTCTTTTTTAATAATTTTTTTGAATTTTTTGAATTTTGGATAATAGAAGGGGAATATGGATAGGAGGGACTCAAGTTTCTAGTTCCATGAAAGATGATATTCCCACTAGAGATGGATTTCATCGCATGGACCATGTCAAATTTCATTATTCTCATAGATGTTGGTAAGGGATGACATGAAAGGGAGATGGAGTAGGTAGATGATGCATTATGATGTGGATTATGGAGGGATTGGTGGATTATGATGTGGATTATCTAGGGAAGAGGGATGGGAGGCTTAGCCAAAAGCATTGACCATAGGAATGTGATGGGGGAGATATGTAGGATAATGAGTGAAGGGTGAGGAGATGGAGGTATGTGGAATCATTGTGAAATGGAAGGGAACCATGACCAATGGTTGCACACATTGTGATAAACGTTGAAGCTTTTGATGTGGAGGGGGTATAGGAAGCAATAGAGATGGTTTCTTAGGAGATGGATGATGAAGTGCTTTAGGTACCCACATAGATTTAGCATTTTTATGACTTTAATTTTTCTTGTGGGATGGAATATGAGATTCTTGAATAGAGTGGGAATGTGAGGTGAAAGTGGATGGTTGGGATTTTTGAGATATAGATGCTTTTTTTGACTTGTTTTCCTTTTTCTTAGGTACCCTAACCATTTTGTTTTTAAACTTTTCTTTTGAAAGTATGAACTTATATTTCTTTTTGGATGGATTTTTCTTTGGTTCTTTTCTTTTGTGTTCTAGGGCATGGGGACCCTTCATATTTTTTGATTTATAGATAGAGGCATCAATTTTTTTGCTTTTGAATCCCATGGGTATGGTGGAATGAGTGGAAGCTTCATGTTTATACAATGTGTGCATTGATTGGTCATGATTAATATTTTTAGAGGATTTATGGATAGGTGGATAAGGGGATTGGATAATGGGGATATTAGGTGTTGGGAGTAGTGGAGGCAGATTAGATGGATGGCTATTAGGAGTTGGAAGCAATTGTGGCAAAGTTCATGGTGGAAGGTGTAAGGTCACATGCTTTTGACATTTGTAGGATGATGGATGAGGGATGGAAACATATTTTTTAGGTGTATGATAGGATTTATGGTGGAAAGAGGACTTAGGATAGGTGGAGGAAGTACCAACATCTTTAGATTGGTGTCCTTGGGGTGTATAACCAAGGCCATAAGAGCGTGGAGGGACCTTGACATGGATTGGATCCAAAATACCTTGTTCATGAAGGTCTAAACCTTTACCTTGGTAGTTCATGTTTTGAAGCATGTGATGGACAATGGGACTAGGTGTGTTTTGGACACTAGACTTGAGTTCATTATTGTTGTGCCTTTTGCACACACGCCCCGTTTGGAATAGGGACCCTCTTTTCCCTCTTTCCTTTTTGGTTCCTTCTATTTCACCTCATTTTGTGTACCCCTTTTTTGTGCCCTAGAGTTAGGGGTAGTACGTTTCCCAAATGCCATATTTTAAGTCTCGGGCTTTCTGGGTTTTTCTCGATGAAATTCTGGCATTTGTGGCAACTTCTGGGTTTCCCCTTTCGGGTTTCCCTTTCCATATTTCCTCTTTCGGGTTTCCCCTTTCGGGTTTCCCTTTTTGGATTTCCTCTTTTGGATTGCCTCCATCGGATTTCCCTTTCCGAGTTTCCCTGGCCGGATTTCCCCTCGGGCTTTGCTATTTCAAAAGGCTATCCTGGGATGGCTTTCCGGACCCCGGACCTCGGACCTCCCGCTGCCTCTGTGTTTTCTGAAATCTAACCAACCAAACCTGCAACCGTACAGAGGATTTAATGCTGCATTAATGGATTCTTTTTGCTATAAAACCAATTTTCTGGCCGTCATTATCAAAGGCTCGAGTGATAGAGAAGGATTGAAGAGCTCCCGACGAATTTGACTTTCCTCCTGTTGGATTTCGAAGTGCTTTCTTGGTGACCTCTACGCATTCGACATCCTGTTCTTCGGATTTTTGAGGTAGGTTTTCCATCTGCGCGCCCTAGCTTTTGTTTTGTGAATTTTTTTATTTTCTTGGGATTAAAGTGTAAAATAAAACCCGAAATAAGTAGATTTGCCCCCTGCGTGCATAACCCATATCTTAGAATCGAAAAATCAGTCATTAAATCTCCCAAAAATCGATTCGAAACCTTCCCACGTTGCGACTGTTCTTTGGAATGGCGTTGGCGTCTTCCGGGCCTAGGTCTTCCCACGGCCGTCCGTACCACCATCTTCCTTTGAATTTTTGACCTTTTCCCTCCTTTCGGATTCCCATCTCCAGAATTCCCTTCTCGGGATTCCGTTGCATCTCCATCGTTTCAAACGGCCTCGTCCGAGTGTCTTCCCGACCCTCGGATCCCGGACCCTCCATTTTGTCTAAGATCAAACTTCACAATTTTCTTCAAATCCATCCCCGAAATTTGGTTCCCGGGATTCTATTCCTGAAATTTGGTCCTCATCTCGCCATTTAAAAAAGCTTCTGCCTTGTGGCTTCCCGGACTCTGTTTCCCGGTCGTAAAATGTTTCACCTCCCGGTCGAAACCCTTACCATTTTCTTTCCCTTGGACTTTTGCCCCTAGGATTCCTTTCCTGGGATTCTGTAGTGTTCTCGCCATTCAAAACGGCCCTGTCTGAACATTTTCCCAGATCTCGAACCCTAGTCCGCTGTTTGCCGAAACCCCATGCCTTTGGTCTTTTTTCCTCCAAGCTTCTTCTGGATTCTAGATGTCGAAATTCCCTCCTCGGGATTTCGTTCCTCTTGCGTCGTTCTTAATGGCGAGCTCCGAGCGTCTTCCCGACCTCCGGGTCCCAGTGCCTCATTCGCCGTCCATTTGTCCCGAACCCCTTGTTGCTTCCGGAAACTTCCTCCCGGGTTGCCTTCCCCTGGTTTCCTCTTGGGCTTCGCCGTTTCACACGGCCGACCCGTAGATGGCAATCTGAGACTTGGATTCCATCACCCAGAATTCCGTCTCCTCTGTGCTGTTTCCAATGGCTTCCCTACAGATGATGCTCGAACCTCCAAATGGGGCATCAAATGACCTCCAAATCCAAAATAGATTTCGACGCACTTGCTTGAATTTGGTCTTCTTCCATTTCCAACTTCAAATCATCAAATCCAACTTCGAGAAATGCATATGGGAATTCCATTCTCATTTTGCCCTTTCAAGCGGCATTCTGCCAAAGGAGTTCTGGCCCGGGAACTCCGGATTGTTTGCACTGCCCTCTAATAATGAAATATTTTGCTTCCATGATTGTTAAATGTGAATTGTGATTGCCGACTAATCTTGACATACAGGTATTCGTTGTTAGCCATTTTTTCAAGTTCGTTGTTACTGATTTTCGTCTGTTGTGCAGGATTTATGGAATCTAGCCTAGAGACTTCTGGTGCTTCCAAAAAAGGAAAAGGAACCACTAAGCCACCAAGGGGAAAGGAAGACAAGGAACTGATGAAGTACAAGTTCCAAGGGGTCCTTATCCAGTCCAAGGTCACTACCCTTTGGAGGGATGTTTTAGATACCAACATCGGACAGGTCGATGTTGATGAATTTACGCAGAGGGTTAGAATGAACTCGAAAACTGCGAATGCCAAGTTGATAAAGAGCAGTGGACTGGCTAAAGCTGTAGGTTTCCCACTGGCCCTAGTGACCCCAGAACTGGTGATGGCGTGTGTTGAGGCATACAAATCTAATACTAGAACAATCTTGGATCATGAGGGGAATATCCTTGCAGATATGTCTCCTTCAGGCATTACGAACACCTTCCACATTCTAGCCTTTGAGAGCATGGAGGTCCCCACCTTGGAAGACTATCAAGAGGTGTGGGAATAGGACCCGTTGGATTGTAAAAGGCTTATCAACCAATGTTGGTTGAAGGACAAATGGGCTAGTGCTGGGAAGCTCCCTTAGGAGCTCTACCGCAATGACTTCCATGAAGACTACCATGATCTGGTAACACTGCTTAGCCGAGTCAGGGGCCTCCCTGGCACGATTTTCTTTCAAGAATGGATGTTCTATTTCATAGAACAGATCCTCCGAGGGAAGGGTACCGCCTTCTATTGGGGTGAGATAATCATCGATTGTTTCCACGAGTAGTTTACCACTATGAAAAAAACTAACAAATTCTTCATGACCTCTTACTTGGTGTATTCCCTCGGCAATCAGCGACATTATTAAGGTTTTACAGTGATGCCAAGTGATCCATCAGGGCCAAAGCTCAAACCATATGACAAGTACCCTCAGTTGCAGTTTAGGAATTTCAAAACAAACTACTGTAGGGTGAATGATGCATTCATTTCCCACATAATCCGGTCGGTGGGAGGAGATTTTCATAGAAGGATGTCCCATAGTGCCAGGGTCCTCCTCAGACAATATGCCTTCTGGTACATCTAGTTCCCAAGGTTCACCTACATCCGCGCCGAAGGCTTCTTGGATAAACCAAACAAGCTGCCCTGGTACCCAAATTACCGGATTGTTCTCTTAGAGCTGACTCGGTAGCTATGACACATTCACAGTGTTTTGAGTGAAAAGCATCTAGCAAGCCCCATCTACCCCATGAACCTTGGACAGGGGATGTATAAGGTCCACACTTCCCAGTGCGCAGGATATTTAGAAAGGGAGTTAGCAGAATATAATTTTGAACAATATACAGCAAGGCCATAGATGGATCCCTATGGCCATGTCAGAAAGGCACTAGGGCATGGATATGCCCACCTCCACAACATTGAGGACTTCTGGGCCAACTGTAGGAATGATCTTGAGGTACAGTTGCGATATTATATGCGCATGACCGTCATCCATGTACGAAGGGTGAACTTATGCCCAGTTCCTAATCAGCTGGAAGAGGATGAGGAGGTAATTATGGATCCAGTTTCCAACCTACCACTGCCCATTATCAATTGGGATACACCAGAGCTTAATGATATTGGTGTGCTCACCAGGTCCGTTGAAGCCCGAATGAGAGCATGGATCGACGAGAAGGTGGGCCAATTGAAACAACAAGGGGTCGTCTTGACATACACCGAGCTTGCAAGTGAACATGTAAGTGAGCCAAGTGGCTCCAAGGGTGGGGAAGCCGCTGCTGCAACTGGGAAGACATCTAAAGCCCTGCCACTTCAGAAGACCAAGAAAAGAAAGGAGGCTAGCCAACAACTACTTAAGCCAAAAGTCTACGCCTGTAAGTCTTCCGAGCTGGAGCCCTCTAAGAAGAAAATAAAAACAATAAGAGGCATGGGGAAAATAGTGATGCCTAAGGGTTCGCCCCTTGGGATTGCGAGCAAAGGATTTAGCTCATTTTGATCTCCACCCATTATAATCACCGCCGCCACCCCACTTGCCTCAATTCTAGCTTCTGCTACCTCCCTGCCTACGGTAGATATCTCAATCCACCTTGCTTAGTTTCCTCCAATATCGTGGGTCATTCCCACGGATTCATCATCTGCCACCACCTTGCCAATGACCTCTCCCTCCATGTCTCCTTCCCTTCCTTCCGTTTCCACTGCCACAGTGCCAGCCCCAAGCCTTCCAGAATCTTTTGTGAAGTATATGTAGAATGTGCCTTTTGAGCTTTCTGGGATGCTCACCAATCCAATAGTCTAGGCTGCGATAGCTCAGGCTATGGCCTCCACTCCAACGACATCCCCCTCTACTGAATCACCAAAGATGAAGGCGACCATGCAGATATTAGACGAGTGTGAATGACATCAGCTTGAGGTTGAGAGGGTGCCAAAAGATGAAGAGTTTGAATATCACGAACACCCTTTGTTTGAGCGTTGGAAAATTGATAAGGTGGCCTATGAATCTTGAAGTGAGGGCAGTGAGTCCAGTGAGGCCAGTGAGGACCTTGACATAGAATTGATCTGAGAGTTGAATGATTCTGAGCTCAATGCAGAGTGGGGCAAACAACTCAAGGAGATTGAAGACAAGGAGGCCGAGGATTGGCTTGCACAGGAAGATGAGACTGCTGCTCTGGAGACAGAAGGTAACAAGTCTCAAACCGAAGAACATGGAAAAACTTTGGAGCATGGTGAAGAAACTTTCCTCCAAGAGAGTAAACAGACAGAGAGCCTTGAGAAGCACCAAGATACTCTAAATGTGGAAGAGGATACTAAAAAGAAAGATTCACCCAAGGAGTAGCAACGTACTAAGTCCCTCGCTAAACATGAGACATTTGAGCAAGTTTCTGATGAAGGAAAAGAAGATACGGGAACAAATGAGAAAGCTCTAGTTGTCAGAATTGTCGAGCTCAAAAAGGAGGACAACGGGACTCAAAGTGAGGCGTCGAAAAAAGAGCCTCAAACACCTGATTGGCTGGAAAGGTAGTTCAAACAAATGACTCCTGTGTCAAAGGATCCCAAGGCAAGGCTGGAGGCCATCATGGCTAGAGCGCGGGTGAACACCAGAAAAGACAAGAAGCCGAGGGTTAAATCGAAGATAACCATGGATGCCTCAGGATCAAGAGCCGTGCAAATAGCAATGTCGATGGTTGGGGAACAAGGCATAACTTATAACGTCTCCACCATCGATCTGGGAGTGGCCACAAGGGAGTAGAAAGTTGAGCATCTCCAAGATTCGGTCGCCACAGTGGTGCACCTTATCCAGCAGGATAAGATCTCCAAGGCGGAATTAAAGGAGTAGGTGGCTGACCTAACAACTTATATTTATCAGTGGTCATCTCCAGATGATCAGCCGACAACATCATTGGCCCCACCTCAGTTGTTGTCTAGAGAAAAAATTGACAAACTAGAAAAGAGACGGAACTTGTACAAAACTACGAAAAATTGGTTTGGGCAGGTTTTGGACATAGGGAACATAGGTATCAATGTGGCCGCTCAGGCAGCAAATTGGTTTCCTAGAGGTTCAAAAAACTCTCGAGGACATGAGGCAAATCTGTGAGAATTTCCCTAGGAAGTACGATGTAGCCTACCCAAAGATTGAGGCCATTCTCGTGCTACTGAGTGATATCTGGGAGAAGAACCTTGCTCTGAAGGACGACGACCACTAGCTAGTGGATACCTAGAAACGAGATTATAACCATTGAAAGAGAAGGCTAGAGTAGATTTTGGAATGGATAGCGCTTGACATTGAATGGGCAAGGGAGTCTAGGGAGGAGTGTACTCAGTACCTCAAACTGATGACGGGATACGAAGTGCCCGTGGTTGAGATCAGTCCCGAAAACATCAAGTCCCACTTCTTGAAGATTATGGAAGATGGGATGTCCACCAAAATCACCACTGAGTTCATGTGTTTTGCAACCCGAGCCTTCGTGCAATCAGAAGTTTGCAAGGAGAACGATGCTATGTATGAGGCAGATTGGGAGAAGCTTGGCAGTAATTCCTAGGAGTGGAGTTACCAGATCTTGAAGGCTGACATCCTGGAGGTGGAGAAGTTTCAGTGTCTGATCCTGAGTTTCATGGAGTATTCCGCATTGAAGAAGCAAGAGGCCAACCCAGTCATCGACGAACAGTTCCTTAAAGAATAGCTGCAACAGATGGCAAATCACTAAAAGACAAATTTGCTACAGTGCTATCACTAGATGATGAAATAGGGAAGAAATAAGAAAGTATATATAAATGTAATATATTTGGGGGTAGGTGAAACCCTAATGTAAGATGAATCTTGGCCACATAATAGAATCGAATATTGGCCACTCATTTTGTTTTTTGAAAACTATAAATAGGGCTCTCCTCCTCTCATTTTAAGAGAGTTGAGTTGTTGTAAAGGCATGCTGAAGAAATTATGAATAGCAAATACAATCAATTTTGGTGTATTTTCTATGTTTTTCAATATGTTTCATGATTCCTCTCCCTTTTAGTTATAGCTTTGCTTTAAGTTACTTTGCTGTTCTAATATCTTTAGATTTGACTTGGTAGATTTAGTATGTTATTTCTAGTTTTGGAGATAGTTGTTGTATGTATGTTTTTCTTGTCCATACTTTTGGTCATTTGCTGAATGTAGGTGACTGTGCAAAGTTAGTCTGGACTTTGATCCCATTGCTGCTCATTGAACTTTATCTTTTATTCATGTTTCCATAGTGAATGAACGATGAACATCTGCAGCCCCTAGAAGATAGCACCGATTTCATGATATTGTGAGAATTTTGATTAAGTGAAATCCCGTTTAAGGAAACTGTCCATAGTATGAACCTCCATGATCACTGTTCATTGGTAGTTGCAGATCCAGGAAACATCTTTCTTCCTCGCCCTTTCTTTTTTCCTTTTTTTTAGAATCAACTTGTGCCAAGGTTCGTTGCACATTATAAAGCCAAATCCAACAAAATAATGGAGTCTAAGACTATTGTTTGAACCTGTAGCAAAGCATATAAATTCGAGACCTCTAGAACTCCATTTATTGACTCAATTCCCCCATAACTTCAACCACGTAAGGCCGCCTTGTGATTCCAGCAAATCACATAAACAACTGAAATATTCCAAGCATTGTCAAGACCTGACATCCGAGAGACCTTGGGATAGTGTTCTGCAATTGTGGAAAATTGTCTTTCAAGAGAGGTAATGCACCTATGCATTACCTCTGTTGAGAAGTGCATAAAAACACCATCAACAAAACTGGCGCTAGAAGGAGGGACTTGAAAGGGTAAAGCTGGATCGAATTGAATCATTCTCACCTGAGAGATTCCACTGAATACTGAGATCTACACCGAACAAGGGGGAGTTGCAGGAATTACAACCACCCATCCAGGCTAAGAGAGCTAAGCGAAGCGGATCATCCGTCACCAATTTTGTGGAGCAGCTCGCTACCCCTTCACCCCTCCCCTCTTCATCCTCATTAATAGGTTCATCTTTCGCTTATCCCAGCACCGAAACTTTCCAAGTTGCCATTTCATCTGAATCGAACTCTGCCTCCAACTTGAACGTAGTCCTTAGCCTAGTTGCTGCCTCCCCGGCTGTTGCTGTCCCATCCCAGCCATAGAACAACTTGGCGCAGCCACCTCCACCACCTTTCCCAATGGCGTGGCTAGGTAACAACCCATCTCCCCTTGCTTTCAACCTCTATCATGACATGCCCAAGAACCCTAAGAATTTTTGTTCAAAGTTCAACTCCCGGGATCCGCAGAGGACCGCCGAGGAACATGTCAGGATTTTTGAAATCGCCTTGAAGACTATGTAGGTCATGTATGAGGATGTAGCTTGTAGGCTCTTTCCTTATTCCTTGGGGGAAGAGGCCTTTTACTGGTATGTCAATTTTCCAGTTGGAATTATCAGCACATGGGATCTCTTGAAGAATGCGTTTATACATAAATTCAAGACCCTAGTCAACCCGACAGATTCATACAGACATTTCATGGCAGTGCAAAGGGAAATTAATGAACCAATTAGCATGTTCAACGATCGATTCCACAGAGCGTACACTCGGCTGCAGGCTCCGTATGTTTTTAATGATGCTGCTGTCCTACCCATTTACTATGTCGCACTAGACAACCTCACTTCGGCCTTGGTGAAGAGGATGAGGTTGCCACCTGCTAGGTTGTTCGACGTGTATGCTGAAGCCATCATTGCCAGTACAGATTTGGTACAAAATATATTTGGTCCATTACCTTTTCTTGGACAAATCATGCATCCGACACAGATACAGAGACTCACACAAACGCTATAGCATCAAACACCTCTGTTGAATCTGGTACCTCAGCTGCCTATGGTTCTGCATCCAGGACAACCAATGAATTAGGTGTACCCAATGCCTCAATACTTGCTACCCCAGCAGCAATAGTCATATTCACAAGGATCCCAGATGCCAGCATACCTTCAAGCAACGGAGTTCCCACCCGCTCATTAGAATCAGCCGACAACACAACTTGTGTTCCTTTAGAATACCGCATCGCATCCAAGTAGTACCGAAAGGGATAGGATTGACGAACTTACAGAGATGGTCAAGAAGATGTCGACTGAGATGACACACCTGAGGAAGCAGAACAATTAGCTGCAGATGTCGCAAAAGAGCATCCAGGCCAACTTTAATAGGGAAAATCGAGATCATCGTGAAAATTGGGACAATTAGGACGCTGGCACATCATCGGGGAAGAATTATGACAAGAGTCGGAACTCGGGCCAGAACTTTGATAGAAGGCTTTTCCAAAGGCAAAACCGGATGTGGAATACATGCCCTAATAATGGTGGCATTACCACACCCCTTGATCAGCCCAACAACAGCAATAATGAAAACCCTATGAGCGGAGTTTACTTGGCAGAGGCTGCGTTATCCAGTTGGTGCCGCATACACAAGACAAGCCGCCATTCTGAATTGGATTGCCCGGAGTTTCAAACTATGGCCGAGATCTTCCAAGTAGAAGTTCAAAATGTAGTCAACAATTTGGGATGCCAAGACATTGTCCCATCTAATCCATACGATGCCTCGATGCTGGTGCTAAATCAGGCCCTTTTCCCAAAGGCAGAATGCAATGCCCCCGAACTAGAGAGCACTGTTTCAAACCATCGTGATATAACAAGTGAGGTAAGTTTTGAAAGTCCTTTGGCTCAGCTTTTCAGTTTAGTAGATAATGGTCCCGAAGATGACAAAAAGGAATTTAGGGAGGACGAAGTCCAAATGTTTCACCAATGGATTGCCCATTATAACCTTAGGAATAGACAAGCAAGAAGCAATGCTAGGGGTCCTTTCACGACTTCCACCTCACCAAATAATTTTAGCACTCCTCCCGACCTGAGTGCGAACAACAATCCAGGTTTCCCACTCATGCCTATACGATACCTTAGCCGAAATAAACAGCAAGCTGCTAGCCAAGGTCAAAACGCTAGCCCCTCCCAGAACGTTTCTAATGACCAAGAAATTGAGCAGATGGGGGAGTATATTGCTGAAGAATTTAAAAAGGTAAAGCTAAGCGTGTCAGCATTCGAACTTCTAAAAGTGCCTGCAGTCAGGAACGCCTTTTTTCGAATGATAAATGGGACCCCGTCACAAGAGAAAAGTCAAAAAGAGATCCCAGCAAAGAGGGTTTCTTTTAGCGATCAATCAAATGAGCCAGTTGTTAGGCAGATTTTCAACAGATCAACAGACTCGCCATCAGGTCAGCAGAAAAACAAACAGTTTGAAAGGGCAGCTAATCTGGCACCTACCCAAAACAGAGGCAACGAGAAAGAAAAGGCCTAGGTCACCCAAGTGGATGTTTCAGGAGGGTTGTTTCAAGGAAAATTTGAGACCCCTCCCTTTCTGACCACTATCCGTGTGTTCAGAAAGAACCTCCATAATTGCTTGTTGGATTCAGGGGCCTTAGCCAATGTCATGCCTCTCTGCGTGTGCAAGGCACTCAGAATAATGCCAACTCCTTCCTGTTGAAAGGTGACGTAGATTGATAAAACCGAAATCAGAATAGTTGGGGAGATCAATAAGATACAAATGCAACTTGCTGTTGATCCCCGGATCCAATAGACTATTGACATACAGGTGGCTGATATCCCAGATACCTACGGTATAATCCTATTTAGGGATTTCATGAGGGCACTAAACGGATATGCTGCCATAGACTACTCTCACATATGGCTCCCGTGGAAGGGAATGCCTAATCAGATCCAGATCGATAGGGAACCCTAAATGAAATTCATGATTACCAAGTACAACAATACGAATGAGGTGTTGTATGCCGAAACAAGTATGGAAAATTATTCCCCGGTAGCATACATGAACGAACAAGAAGACTTTGAAGGTGAAGCAACGAGCGAGGTCCTTCTCGTATTATGTAGCCCACCTGCTAATTTGACCAATACTCCTTCGAGCAATGAAATGCTCATTTAGTCTGATAACAAAGAGTTGGGAGAAGGCAACAGTCAGGGGCTGCTCGATGGTTTCCAGGAATTTATGGGAAAATACATACGTGACCAGCTCAGCTTGGTAAATCAGATGAACCTTCAGGAGCTCTTGCTCCCTAACTGGTGTCAGGTACACAATGCTGCTCATTTAGAATTTGACTACTGCTTATGTCAAAAAAAAATTGAACATGCCTAGAGACGAGCCACCCCACGGGCGGATGCAAGATTTGCATCCGGTGGATGAACAGGTTCCGCCCCTGCAGTTCCCAAGCTGGTTACTGAAATGCTACCCCCACCGAAGGTCAAGGAAGTTCCTGTCAGCCCCGCGTCCAAGGACTCCCCTAGGTTTTGGACGTTGCGCTTTGACGATTCTAAATCCAAGCACGGGGCTGGAGCGGGTTTCGAGCTGATCAGTCCCAAAGGTAAATCATACTTTTCCACTCATAGACTGCAATTCTATTGTACTAATAATGTGGTAGAATATGAGGCTTTGGTGTTGGGCCTCTTGATGGCTTTCAGGAAGGATGTCAAGATGCTCCAAGTGTATGGAGATTCAGAGCTAGTCATAAAGCAAGTCAGGAAGCTCTATTCCTGTTATGAATGAAGACTCACTAACTATCGGCACCGCATATGGGACCTGTTGGAAGGGCTCGACACTTTCAACATCTAGCTGATCCCACGCCCTCAGAACTATACTGCCAACACCTTGGCACAAGCAGCAAGTACACTGCAGCCGTTATCCCTATCTGGCCTAAAGCGATTCATGATGGAACTCACTTCTATCCCATCGGTGTCAGATAATGTGGCCAATTTCCAAGTATTCAATGATGATAAACATATCCTGGACTTCATCACCAGTTCGGACGTGTTCGCTGCTCAGATAATCGATGAAGTTGAACCCCAAGAAGCAGACTTAGATATAGAGGGGATCATTAACTTGAAGACCAACACCATCTCTAGGGGCATGGTCGAATTGGAGCGGATATTTGACCTTGATTAGATCAGAGAGCAAGATCAACGGACCAAAGAAGATACTATCGATGGTCAGTGTGATACCTACAACCTAGGAACAACTGGAAAGACCAAGAATGTGTTCATAGGAAAGGTATGTGCTCTTGAAGAAAGAAGAGGGATTATTGAAACGTTACGCAAATATCATGACGTCATCGCCTAGAGCTACAACGACCTCAAAACATATTGCACATCGATCATCATGCACACTATCCCTCTCAGGTCAGATGTGAAGCCGTTCCGCTAATGGCAGCACCCTCTCAATGCTCTATTAGAGCCAATCATTTACAAAGAAGTACAGAAGTTGCTGTCAGCTAGGATCATCTTCTCAGTCAGACACTCTACTTGGGTAGCAAATTTGGTCCCCATTCAAAAGAAAAATGGAGAAATCAGGTTGTGTGTGAACTTCTGCAATCTAAATCGAGCATCGGAGAAGGACAATTATCCCGTGCCTTCATTGGATGAGGTGCTACAAGTAGTGAATGGGTCTCAGATGATGTCCTTTCTAGACAGATACTCAGGATACAACCAAGTCATGGTACAATATGAAGATCAACACAAGATGACGTTCACCACCAAGTGGGGAACGTTCGCATATAGAAGGATGCCCTTCGGGCTAATCAATGCTGGTGCCACCTTTCAATGCGCTATGGACATCACCTTCAAAGACCTTATTGGTAAGTGCATCATCATCTACATGGATGATTTAACAGTGTTTTCAAAGTAGCGGAGCAATCATGTCGCTGATTTATGCAAGGTCTTTGAGAGGTGCCACACATTTGGGGTATCCCTTAACCCGAAGAAGTGTATCTTTGGGGTCACAAAAGGGAAACTCCTCGGGCATGTTCTATCTGAACGGGGAATTTCTATTGACCCTGAGCATATCCAATCCATCATGAAAATCCAGCTGCCAAGTAGCAAGAAAGAATTGAAGTCTTTCTTTGGAAAGATCAACTTTGTTGGCAAGTTCATTATGGGCTTTGCAAAAATAGTCAAACCACTCAACGCCATACTAAAATAAGATGCCAAGGTCGAGTGGACCCCCGAAGCAAAACAAGCCTTCAGGGAAATCAAGAAGGCCATCGCTGATGCCCCTGTGCTGGTCAGCCCAAACTACCTAAAACCCTTCTTTATTTACTCCTTCACTTCAGATCATTCTTGTGCCAACATCCTGATGCAAAAGGATGACGAGGGAAGCGAGCACCTAATCACCTTCATGAGTGTCCCCTTGAAGGATGCCGAACTACGTTATCATAATGTTGAAAAATAGGCTTACGCCCTTGTTAAAGGAGTCAAGATGTTCCGGCACTATATCTTACCCAACAATGTCTTTGCCATAGTTCCTGACCCCACCGTAAAAACACTGCTTATGCAGAATGAGTTGGGGGAATGAAGGGCAAAGTGGATCGCGGTGCTACAGGAATATGACATGGAGATTCAGCTGATGAAGCTGGTGAGAGGACAGGCACTCACCTGAACAATGGCGAAGGTGGTTATTGATGTTGTACCTGAACTCACGGTGCAACAGTATGAGCTGGAGGACGTCTCCCCAGAAGAATGGTATGATGACGTAGTGTACTATCTGCTGAATCACAAGTGCCCGCCCCATCTGCAAGGAGTCTGGAGACGAGCTCTGAGGTTGAAAAGCAGTAGTTATATGTTGCAGGGCTCTATATTGTATAAGAAAAATCATGAAGGCATCTATTTGCGATGCCTGGGAAAGGAGGAGGTTGATCGCGTCCTTAAAGAATACCATGACAAATTTGGAACTGGCCATGGCTCAGGCCTATCAACGGTGCATCAAGTACTAAGAGCTGAGTACTACTGGCCCACCATTTTCAAGGATGCTCACAGTCATGTTCATACCTGCCACGTGTGCCAGACCGCTGCTACCAAGGAAATGAACATTGTTGTCCCGTTGCAACCGATTTTGGAGGTAAGGCCTTTCGTGCAGTGGGGTCTCGATTTCATTGGTCCGATGAGTCCTCCATCATCTATGAGACACAGGTACATTCTAACCGCTTGAAATTACTGCACTAGATGGACATAACCAATAACTTGTAGGCAATGTACAACTGAAGTCGTAATCAATTTCTTAGAAATTTTTATCTGAAATCATTTTGGTTGCCCGTATGCCTTAGTGTGTGATAACGGCCCTGCATTTGCTTCACTAAAATTCACAAGTTGGGCCTTTGATTATGGTGTCGCCCTCAAATTCTCCTCTAATTATTACCCTCAAGGCAATGGCCTTGTTGAGTCCACCAATAAAAAGTTGATCACGGTGATTAAGAAGCTGCTAGATAGGAATCCTAAGGATTGGCACACCCAACTTCGTTTCGCCTTATGAGCAGATCACACCTGCCACAAGGCTGCTCTTGGAGATTCCTCGTACCATCTAGTCTATGGCTTAGAACCCATCTTCCCCATACATTTGAAAATATCGACCCTCCAGTTCATCAACGATTTTTATGAAGGAGGAGACTGTAGAGAAGCTTGCCTCGCCGAGCTGCTGCACATTGAAAAAGAACGAGACCGTGCAATAGAAAATTTCACCAAACATCAGGGCGTAATCAAAAGATGGTTCGATCGTCGAGCCAAAATTAAGGCCTTCCGCATTTCTGATCTAGTCCTCTACTGGGACAAGGCCCATGAAAAGAAAGGGGGACACAATAAATTCGACAAGCTTTGGCTTGACCCCTTTCAAATTGCTGAAATCCTGAGAGATAATGCTTTCCATTTAAAGACTCTTACTGGTGAAGATGTCCTATTGCCGATCAATGGGTAGCACCTCAAGCATTACTTCTAGGCCTGAGCTCTTGCGAGCTATCAGTGTAAATACTTGTACATAGGTTAAGATAGATTTCCTGTTTTATGTTTTGGTTTTGTTTGCCTCTGGCCACTTTGTCTATTTTTTGGGAAGTGTCTCTTTGTTCTGCTGTGGTGGTCGTGCCTGGTCCTGGGAATGGTTACCTTGCTGTCCGCTTTTGTGCTATTCTCTAGATAAGCCGTCATCCCCCACTGCTACCCTCTAAAAGCTCCTGAGTATCGGTTTTCAACCTTCGAACTTTGCACTAACCTAGGATGGCTATCTGTTTAAATCCCTGCTCTTATCATGGAACACACAAAACAAATTTAAGGAAATATCTCCAAAGAATGGTATAGTGATCGCTGTGAAGCAGAGATAAGTGAAAAATCTAAAGTCTGTTCCAGTGACCACTGCGATTCTCAAACCCATTGTGAACTTCATTGTTCGCACGGTTGACATAAAATTAAAGAAAAAGAAGGTGCTAAAAGGAAATATCCAGCACAAGCAATAAATAAATTGCAAAAATCAACCGTATGGGTGTGCGAATATCTCTACCGGGGCTATGGATGCCTAGCTGGCAGTAGAGCTATGTTCGTGAGATCATAGCGCCAACTCCATCGGGGCTATGGATGTCTAACTAGCAGCGGAGCAATGTCCAGGTTACTTTTGGGATTAGACAAACTACGTAGCTTATCTCCTTCGACCAGTGGTTATTCGTACTCTGTCTGAGGGAAGGGAAATAAATTCACCATGCACACACTTCTATGATAGGTCTATAGTCCTATTCAGTCATGCCTTCCTTAAACTGTCCTCAGTTCAACTTTGAAAATTGTCTTAGGTCTGCATAATCAGAGATCTGGGTTCAGAATGAATATTTATCTCTAGAACGCCGGCAGCGTTCTCCCAGCGGAGTCGCCATTTGTCATGCCTTTTGCACACACACCCCGTTCAGAATAGGGACCCTTTTTTCCCTCTTTCTTTTTTGGTTCCTTCTGTTTCACCTCATTTTGCGTACCCCTTTTTTGTGCCCTAGAGTCAGGGGTAGTACATTTCCCAAATGCCATATTTTAAGTCTCGGGCTTTCCGGGTTTTTCTCGACGAAATTCTAGCATTTGTGGCAACTTCCGGATTTCCCTTTTCGGGTTTCCCTTTCCAGATTTCCTCTTTCGGGTTTCCCTTTTTGGATTTCCTCTTTCGGATTGCCTCCACCGGATTTCCCTTTCCAGGTTTCCCTAGCTAGGTTTGCTGTTTCAAAAGGCTATCCTGGGATGGCTTTTCGGACCCCAGACCCCAAACCTCCCGCTGCCTCTGCATTTTCCAGAAGCTCACCAACCAAACCTGCAACCGTACGGAGGATTTAATGCTACATTAATGGCTGCTTTTTGCTATAAAACCGATTTTTCAGTCGTCATTATCAAAGGCTCGAGTGATAGAGAAAGATTGAAGAGCTCCCGGTGAATTTGACTTTCCCCCTGTCGGATTTCGAAGTGCTTTCCCAACAACCTCCGCACATCCGACATCCTGTTCTTTGGATTTTCGAGGTAGGTTTTTTGTCCGCGCACCCTAGCTTTTGTTTTGTGAATTTTTGAATTTTCTTGGGATTAAAGTGTAAAATGAAACCTGAACTAAGTAGATTTTCCCCGCGCACATAACCCATATCTTAGAATCAGAAAATCCACCGTTAAATAGCCCAAAAATCAATTCGGAACCTTCCCGTGTCGTGGCTATTCTTCGGAACGGTGCTGGTGTCTTTCGAGCCTAGGGCTTCCTGCGGCCGTCCGTACTGCCATCTTCCTTCGAATTTTTGACCTTTTCCCTCCTTTCGGATTCCCATCTCCGGAATTCCCTTCTCGGGATTCCGTTGCGTCTCCGCCATTTCAAACGGCCCCATCTGAGCGTCTTCTCGACCCTCAGATCCCGAACCCTCCATTTCCGTCTAAGATCAAACTTCACAATTTTCTTCAAATCCGTCTCCGAAATTCGGTTCTCGGGATTCTGTTCCCAAAATTATGTCCTCATCTCACCATTTCAACTGACGTCCGCCTTGTGGCTTCCCAGACTTAGTTTCCCAGCCGCAAAATATTTCACCTCCCAGTCGAAACCCTTACCATTTTCTTTCCCTCAGACTTTTGCCCCCGGGATTCCGTAGTGTTCTCGCCGTTCCAAACGGCCCCGTCCAAACATTTTCCTGAATCTCGGAACTCGGTCCGCTATTCGCTGGAACCCCATGCCTTTGGTCTTTTTTCCTTCAAGCTTCTTCCAAATTCTAGACGCTGAAATTCCCTCTTTGGGATTTCGTTTGTCTTGCGTCGTTCTTAACGGTGAGCTCCGAGCGTCTTCCCGACCTCCGGGTCCCGGTGCCTCATTCGCCATCTATTTGTCCTGAACCCCCTGTTGCTTCTGAAAACTTCCTCCCGGGTTGCCTTCCACGGGTTTCCTCTTGGGCTTCAACATTTCACACGGCCGACCCGTAGCTGTTTCCCCGTGACAGCAATCTGAGACCCGGATTCGGTCGCCCAGAATTTTGTCTCCTCTCCGCCGTTTCCAATAGCTTCCCTACAGATGATGCCCAAACGTCCAAATGGGGCATCAAATGACCTCCAAATCCAAAATAGATTTTGACCCACTTGCTTGAATTTGGTCTTCTTCCATTTCCAACTTCAAATCTTCAAATCCAACTTCGGGAAATGTCTATGGGAATTCCATTCTTATTTTTCCCTTTCAAGTAGCATTCTGCCAAAAGATTTTCGGCCCAGGAACTCCGGATTGTTTACACTGCCCTCTAATAATGAAATATCTTGCTTTCGTGATTGTTAAATATGAATTGTGATTGCCGACTAATCTTGATATGCAGGTATTCGTCATTAGCCATTTTGTCAAGTTCGTTGTTACTGATTCTTGTCTATTGTGCAGGATTTATGGAATCCGGTCCAGAGATTTTCGGTGCTTCCAGAAAAGGAAAAGGAATAGCTAAGTCACCAAGGGGCAAGGAAGACAAGGAATTGATGAAGTACAAGTTCCAAGGGGTCACTACCTTTTGGAGGGATATTTTAGATACCAACATCAGACATGTCGATGTTGATGAATTCACGCAGAGGGTTAGAATGAACCCAAAAATTATGAATGCCAAGTTGATAAAGAGCAGTGGACTAGCTAAAGCTGCAGGTTTCCCACTGGCCCTAGTGGCCCTAGAACTGGTGATGGCGTGTGTTGAGGCATACCAATCTGATACCAGAACAATCGTGGATCATGAGGGGAATATCCTTGCAGATATGTCTCCTTCAGGCATTACGAACACCTTACACATTCCAGCCTTCGAGAGCATGGAGGTCCCCACCTTGGAAGACTGTCAAGAGGTGTGGGAATAGGACCCGTTGGATTATAAAAGACTCATCAACCAATGCTAGTTGAAGAACAAATGGGCTAGTGCTGGGAAGCTCCCTCAGGAGCTCTACTGCAGTGACTTCCATGAAGACTACCATGATCTGGTAACGCTCCTCAGCCAAGTCAGGGGCCTTCCTGGCACGGTTTTCTTTCAAGAATGGATGTTATAATTCATAGAACAGATCCTCTGAGGTAAGAGTACCGCCTTCTATTGGGGCGAGATAATCAACAACTATTTCCACGAGCAGTTTACCACTGTGAAGAAAACTAACAAATTCTTCATGACCTCTTACTTGGTGTATTCCCTCGCCAATCGGCGACATTATCAAGGTTTGACAGTGATGCCAAGTGATCCATTAGGGCCAAAGCTCAAACCATATGACAAGTACCCTCAGTTGCAGTTTAGGAATTTCAAAACAAACTACTGTAGGGTGAATGACACGTTCATTGCCCACGTAATCCGGTCGGTGGGAGGAGATTTTCATAGAAGGATGTCCCATAGTGCCAGGGTCCTCCTCAGACAATATGCCTTTTGGTACATCCAGTTCCCAAGGTTCACCTACATCCACATCGAAGGCTTCTTGGATAAACCAAACAAGCTGCCCCGGTACCCAAATGACTAGATTGTTCTCTTAGAGCTTATTCGGCAGCTGTGACACATTCAGAGTATCTTGAGTGAAAAGCATCTGGTAGGCACCATCTACCCCATGAACCTTGGATAGGGGATGTATAAGGTCCACACTTCCGAGTGTGCAAGATATTCAGTAAGGGAGTTGGCAGAATATAATTTTGAACAATATACAACAAGGCCACGGATGGATCCCTATGGCCATGTCAGAAAGGCACAGGGGCACGTATATGCCCACCTCCACAACATTGAGGACTTCTGGGCCAACTGGAGGGATGATCTTGAGGTACGATTGTGATATTATATGCGCATGACCGTCATCCATGTACGAAGGGTGAACTTATGCCCGGTTCCTAATCAGCTGGAGGAGGATGAGGAGGCAATTATCGATCCAATTTACGATACAGTTTCCAACCTACCATTGCCCGCTATCAACTGGGATACACCGAAGCTTAATGATATTGGTGTGCTCACTAGGTCTGTTGAAGCCTGAACGAGAGCATGGATCAATGAGAAGGTGGCCCAATTGAAACAACAAGGGGTCGTCCTAACATACACCGAACTTGCAAGTGAACATGTAAGTTAGCCAAGTGGCTCTGAGGGTGGGGAAGCAGCTGCTGCAACTGGGGAGACATCTAAAGCCCCGCCACTTCAGAAGACCAAGAAAAGAAAGGAGGCTAGCCAACAACTACCCAAGCAAAAAGTCTACGCCCATAAGTCTTTTGAGCCGGAGCCATCTAAGAAGAAAAGAAAAACAACATGAGGCACGAGGACAACGGTGATGCCTAAGGGTTGGCCCCTCGAGATCGCAAGCAAAGGATATAGCTCGTTTGGATCTCCACCCATTATAATCACCTCCACCACCCCGCTTGCCTCAATTCCAGCTTTTGCTGCCTCCCCGCCTGCAGTAGATATCTCAGTCCAGCTTGCTCAGTCTCCTCCAATATCGCAGGTCATTCCCGTGGATTCATCATCTGCCACCACCTCGCTAATGACCTCTCCCTCCATGTATCCTTCCCTTCCTTTCATTTTCACTGCCACAGTGCCAGCCCCAAGCCTTCCAAAATCTTTTGTGAAGTATATGCAAAATGTGCCTTCTGAGCTTTCGGGGATGCTCACCAATCCAATAGTCCAGGCTACGATAGCTCAGGCTATGCCCTGCACTCCAATGACATCCCCCTCTACCGAATCACCAAAGATGAAGGCGACCATGCAGATATCAGATGAGCATGAACAACAACAGCTTGAGGCTAAGAGGGCACCAGAAGATGAAGAGTTTGAATATCACGAACACCCCTTGTTCGAGCATTGAAAAATTGATAAGGTGGCCTATGAATCTTCAAGTGAGGGCAGTGAGTCCAGTGAGGCCAGTGTGGACCTTGACACAAAATTGATCCGAGAGTAGAATGATTTTGAGCTCAATGCAGAGTGGGGCAAACAGCTCAAGGAGATTGAAGACAAGGAGGCCGAGGATTGGCTTGCACAGGAAGATGAGACTGCTGCTTCGAAGACAAAAGGTAACAAGTCTCCAACCGAAGAACATGGCAAAAATCTAGAACATGGTGAAGAAAATTTCTTCCAAGAGAGTAAACAGACAGAGAGCCCCGAGAAGCACCAAGATACTCTAAACGTGGAAGAGGATATTGAAAAGAAAGATTCACCCAAGGAGCAGCAACGTACTAAGTCCCCCGCTAAACATGAGACATTCGAGCAAGTTTCTGATACAGGAAAAGAAGATATGGGAACAAATGAGAAAGCTCTGGTTGTCAGAACTATCGAGCTCGAAAAGGAGGACAGCGGGACTCAAAGTGAGGCACCAGGAAAAGAGCCTCAAACGCCTAATTGGCTGCAAAGGCAGCTCAAGCAAAAGACTCCCACATCAAAGGATCCCAAGGCAAGGCTAGAAGCCATCATGGCCAGAGCGTGGGTGAGCACCAAAAAAGACAAGAAGCCGAGGGTTAGATTGAAGATAACCATGGATGCCTTGGGATCAAGAGCTATGCAAATAGCAACGCCGATGGTTGGGGAACAAGGCATAACTTATAACGTCTCCACCATCGATCTGAGAGTGGCCACAAGGGAGCAGAAAGTTGAGCATCTCCAAGAGTCGGTCACCACAGTGGTGCACCTTATCCAGTAGGATAAGATCTCCAAGGAGGAATTAAAGGAGTAGGTGGCCAACCTAACAACTTATATTCAACAGTGGTCATCTCCGGATGATCAGCCGACAACATCATCGACCCCTCCTTAGTTGTTGTCTAGAGAACAAATTGACAAACTAGAAAAGAGACGGAACTTGGACAAAACTACGAAAAATTGGTTCTGGTAGGTTTTGGCCATAGGGAACACAGGTATCAATGTGGCCACTCAGGTAGCAAATAGGTTCCTAGAGGTTGAGAAAACTCTTGAGGACATGAGGTAGATTTGTGAGAAGTTCCCCAGGAAGTACGATGCAGCCTACCCGAAGATTGAGGCCATTCTCGCACTACCGAGTGATATCTGGGAGAAGAACCTTGCCTTCAAGGAAAACGACCACTGGCTGGTGGATACCTAGAAATGAGATTATAACCACCGAAAGAGAAGGCTGGAGCAGATTTTGGAATGGATAGCGCCTGACATTGAATGGGCAAGGGAGTCCAGGGAGGAGTGTACTCAGTACCTCAAACTGATGACAGGATACGAAGTGCCCGCGGTCGAGATCAGTCCCGAAAATGTCAAGCCCCACTTCTTGAAGATTATGGAAGATGGGATGTCCGCCGAAATCACCACTGATTTCATGTGTTTTGCAGCCCGAGCCTTCGCACAATCAAAAATTTGCAAAGAGAACGATGCTAAGTATAAGGTAGACTTGGAGAAGCTTGGCAGTAATTCCCAGGAGTGGAGTTACTAGATCTTGAAGGCTGACATCCTGAAGGTGGAGAAGTTTCAGTGTTTGATCCTGAGTTTCATGGAGTATTCCACATTGAAGAAGCAAGAGGGCAACCCAGTCATCGACAAACAGTTCCTTAAAGAATAGCTACAACAGATGGCAAATCACTAAAAGACAAATTTGCTACAGTGCTGTCACTAGATGATGAAATAGGGAAGAAACAAGAAAGTATATATAAATGTAATATATTTGGGGGTAGGTGAAACCCTAATGTAAGATGAATCTTGGCCACATAATAGAATTGAATCTTGGCCACTCATTTTGTTTTTTGAAAACTATAAATAGGGCTCTCCTCCTCTCATTTTAAGAGAGTTGAGTTGTTGTAAAGGCATGCTGAAGAAATTATAAATAGCAAATACAGTCAATTTTGGTGTATTTTATGGGTTTTGCAATATGTTTCATGATTCCTCTCCCTTTTAGTTATAGCTTTGCTTTAAGTTACTTTTCTGTTCTAATATCTTCAGATTCGACTTGGTAGATTTAGTATGTTATTTCTAGTTTTGGAGATAGTTGTTGTGTGTATGCTTTTCTTGTCCATACTTTTGGTCATTTGCTGAAGGTAGGTGACTGTGCAAAGTTAGTCTGGACTTTGATCCCATTGTTGCTCATTGAATTTTATCTTTTATTCATGTTTCCATAGTGAATGAATGATGAACATCTGCAGCCCCTAGAAGATAGCACAAATTTCATGATATTGTGAGAATTCTGATTAAGTGAAATCCCGTTTAAGGAAACTGTCCACAGCAGGAACCTCCATGATCACTGTTCATTGGTAGTTGCAGGTTTGGGAAGCATCTTTCTTCCTCGCCCTTTCTTTTTTCCTTTTTTTTAGAATCAACTTGTGCCAAGGTTCGTTGCACATTATAAAGCCAAATCCAACAAAATAATGGAGTCTAAGACTGTTGTTTGAACCTGCAGCAAAGCATATCAATTCTAGACCTCTAGAACTCCATTTATTGACTCAATTCCCCCACAACTTCAACCATGTAAGGCCGCTTTGTGATTCCAGCAAATCACATAAACAACTGAAATATTCCAAGCATTGTCAAGACCTGACATCTGAGAGACCTTGGGATAGTGTTCTGCAATTGTGAAAAATTGTCTTTCAAGAGAGGTAATGCACCTACGCATTACCTCTGTTGAGAAGTGCATAAAAACACCATCAACAATTATTAGATGAAGAAGGTGAAGTGGATAAAGGTTTTTGTTGTTCTAAGGAGGAACATTCATTAATAAAGATGGATAGACAAATAGGACATGTTGGTGGATTTGAAATGGGGTTTATAGTGGATGTGGAAGGATCATTAGGATCTTTATTAAGTTCATTTAGATCCACACTATTGGTTTGATCTTCTACATTTACTTGGGAGGAATGTGTCACATCATGGCAAGTGGATAATGCAGGATCATGGATAAGACTATGTAGGGGGTCTATTGGAGAAATGGAGGTTTCTTTCTCATGGATAGGTGAAGTGATAGGTTCTTGACCATGGAATGCATAGAGTTGGCTAAGGGGATCGTCATAGTCTTCTTGATCATAGGTAGGATCTAGATCATAGAGGGAAGCTTCATCATGAATAGGACCAAGTATGTTATGAGTGAGATCATTAGAAAGGTGTTGATCTTGATTAGAATGAGAGGTTAATGTTTCCTCATGCTTAGGATAATGCTCTTGACATAGCTCTTGGGTTTGAGTGGAAATGGAAGACTCTAGAAGAGGCTTGGCATGCTCTTTATGATCAACAACATGAGGGCATAATGGAATTTGACTTGGACATATAAGATCAATAGGTTGTGGACCACATGATGGAGTTAGAAGAATAGGAATGGAATTCAAAGGTTCATCGGTAAACTCTTTAATGAGTGCTTGACATGGGGATGGTCTATTTCGTGCTAGTAGTCTTTGGAGAAAACTGTTAAAGGATTCCTTGGTTGATGGATTAGAGCTTGAGAAGTTGGATGGTGGTGTTGGTCTAGGAATAGTGTGCTTTGAGATAGGAATTTTATTAGATGGAGATGGAGGACTAGTAAATGGAATGGTGTATGATTCCAAACTTAGGGTGGTATTTCCCTTGTCAATAGTATCATTAAGGTGACCTAAGATTTCAACAAAGTTTTCATCGTCACTAAGATCTACAAAGTTCTCAATATCACTAGGAGCAAAGTTTGACCCACCTTGGAGGATATATGGTTTTGGATTATCTTCATGATTAGGTGAAGGGGCTTCTCAAAGTATGACCTTGGGCTTGTGACTAGAATTGTTAAGGATTAAGACCATTTTAGCAAGTGCTTGACTAGGATTAGGGTGATGATGATGATGTGGAATGATTAGATTGGATGAATTGGATTGATTAGGATGAAATTGATTCACATGTGATTAGAAAAAGAATGATTAGGATGATTAGAATGATATGTTTATGTGTTGGTGTTTATAGCTTGATATGGAAATTTGCTAATAAATGATTACACATGTATACACATGAATCACACACACAAGACACATAAGAAAGTTTGAATTCAAAATTATGAATGTGATGATTGAGCACACACTTGAAGAAGACACGTCAACAAGTCCTAGAACTAGTCAAGTGGGTATGGCCAATTAGGTCTTAAGTTAGGATGCACGAGGTTGACTAGGGATAATTTGAAAGAAAAATCCTGCCACACAGCCAGGAGAAAGGGGTAATGCACCCTTCACCTTCACTTCCCAAAGGTATAAAGTTCTTTGGGGCTTAGCCAAGATTGACAAGATTTTAACTCTCAAAGAAGTGTGTCTTTCAATTCACACCTTGATTGAGGTCATCCCTAGGGGTGATGAAATCCCCTAGCAGGCCTCCTATGAAGGGTATGCCAAAAGCAAACCAAGTGAAGTGTTTTTTATCACACACACACTTGATTCACACTCACAATTGTTAATTTCCTTTTAAAATTTTGAAATATGTGTAAAACAACTCAAACACTTGTTATTTTTAACCCAAAGTCAAAATGTATGATGGAAGACAATGGTTCTTTTTAAGCCCAATTTCAAAGTGTGATTGCAAACAAGATGTTTATTTTAAAGCCCCAAATTGAAGTGTTTTGCAAACAAGATTGATTGATCAAATGAGAGATAAAGATAATAGAATGAGTGTACCCAAAAATTTTCTCTTTCCAATTTGATGTGTATGACTGAGATTGCTGCTACTAAAGCTCCTTATGATCACCTACAAAATCAAAAAAATAATATTATAATGCAACCATAATAAAAAATTAAGTTCATCAAAAAATTGCAATTTTAGATACATATTTTTAACATAGACGAACTAGATTTGATTATTTGAAGATGTTATTGATCTGAAAAATAAAAAATTAAAGAAAAGACCCCTACTAATTTTTTGAGAGCTTTCTAGAAATGTAAAGAAATCAGAAAAATTCTCTGTTTTACACCCAGACATGCGGATTTGTGAAAAACATACAAAAAACAAAGATTGAATTATTTCGCATTGTATTTGATTTATGAATTAAATCTGTAAAACAGAGACCTCTATTAAAATTTCAAGATATTTCCATAAATCTAAAGATTTCTGAAAAATTGACTGATTTGCGTTTCGAAAGTAAATTTTATGAAAAAACAAAAATAGTGATAACTCCTATAAAAATGGCGATAAACTCTCAATTTTGTTACTATGGCCTCTTGAGATGATTTTTAGGCGTCTGTGAAAAGATTGTGGAAAAATGCATAGCCGTTTGGAAGATATGACAAAATTTGTAAAACTTGGTGTTTTATCCAAAAACTAGCAGACCTGCAACAAAAAGTTAATGAAACCTACAAAAAAAGAAAGCTAGATCAAATGATTCACGTTGGGTTCACCAAATGTAGCTAGGGAAAATCAGATATAAAACTAAAACAACAAGATATGAAAACCCTAACAAGCACAATAGAGCACAAACTAGCATGAAATGAAAACAAGAAAACAAAGCAAACCGATATCCAAACTAGATTTGATTTATCTCCATTTCTCTTCTCCACCTACATGAGAATGCAAGATTTTGAAGGTTTGATTGTTGATTGCTCAATTTCGCAGCATAACAATGAGATGAAAGATAATAGAATAAAATAGATAAATAAGAAGAAATTTTGGCAGAGTAATGATGCTAGAAGAAGATCCTTCAAATGGCCTGTGAAAGACTTTATTTATAGGAGAAGGCTGATTTAATTCAATGGCCAAGATTAAAAGTCAAATTTTTGATATGTATGACTAGGATTAAAATTTTATTTTAGTGCCTATGACGCACATTAAGTGGGTTATGACATGAGGCTGAAATTAAGATGTGAGGAAATAAGTGAGATTCTTTTATTTATTTGGAGAGAAAAGATGCCTATGATGCATAATGAATGGAGATAAAAATAGGATGTGAGTGGGAATCTAATAATTTAAATAATAAAATTATTTAAATTATTTATGCATGTGAAGAGTTGTAGTCATGTGACACATGTTGCAATGTGATAATAAGTGAGGGATTAATTCAAATATTTAATTTGAATTATTTTGAGACATGTTAAGGGGGATTTAATTAATTGGGAAGGTGATTAAGTGGAATAAATGGGATAAGTGGGATAATGTAATGACCTAGGGTAAACTATTATAAAATGTCTTACAAGGTCATGTATCGACTAGGTAATATTATGACATGGACAATTTTGGGTGTCTACACAAGTAAAGTTGTGATCAATTTTTTAATGGATAACATTATTACTAGATTCGGTATACCATTGAGAGTGATTACATATAATGGGATGAGTTTCAGATCTGATGAGTTTAGAGATTTTTGCAGTACACATGGTATTAATATTTCTTATTTTGCCCCATATCATTCACAAGCAAATGGTCAAGCAAAATCGAGTAATAAAAGTCTTTTGAAGATAGTAAGGAGGATGCTTGATACAAATAAAAAGGCATGGGATTCAAAGTTAAGATTGACTATATGGGTAGATAGGATTGCTGTGAAAAAGGAAATTGGAAAATCCCCATATGAATTAGTATATGGAACACAAGCTAGGATTCGCTTACAATTTTTTTGTCAGTTTACAAATTTATCCTTCAAAAAGATATAGATGTTCCAGAACCAATGGAGTAAAGAATGGAGTGACTGTCATAGCTTGATGAAATGAGAAGAATAGGTCAAAACCAGAACATGAAGTTACAAGCACAAATGAAGTATTTGTTTGATAAAAATGAAAAGGATAGAAAATTTGAAGAAAATGATCTAGTACCAATGTGGAATGCAAGATGCTAGGAAAAGGGAAAACATGGGAAATTTGAAGCATTGTGGCTGGGACCCTTTGTTGTTGTTGGTAAGAGAGGAGAAGATTCATATTTCCTACAAAACATGTCTGGAGAGGAACAGGAGTTGCCTGTACATGGGCAGTTCTTGAAGCATTTCTTCTCTTGAGAATTGCAGAGGATTAAGGATTGCCAATGCATGGAAAATTCCTAACAAACCTCTTTAATCATTCTCTTCCATGCACAATAGTTTAGGAAGGGTTTCGGTTTTCTAGTACATGGACATTCCTAGAAGTTCCCTTTTTGAAACATTGCTTTCTTTCCATGTGCAGTAGTGTAGGGCTTTTCCATCTCCTCCATGCTCTTTCATTCCCTCCATTTCCTTTGCTTTCATTTTCGTGTCCTTTCCTTTGAATGGTCTGCTCTCTCAAAACTCTGGATTCTTACTGTGATTTGCAAAATCACTCATCCCCAATAGGAGCCACTGAAAGAACCCATTTTTTTCGCTTAAACCCTAAAGGTTTTTCCCTTTTGAACCAAAATTTCCATCAAAAAGTAAGGGACTTTATTCATTTGTGTTCTTTATTTTCCTATCTTTCCCTTCAAAATTCATTTTACTGTAATATACTTAACCCCATGGCTTTCACCGCTTCACCGCAACCCTTTATAAAGCCATTCGCGGTGATGTGGTTAAAATATTGGACCCTACCGCTATACCATTGATGACTCAATCCATACCTGCAATATGGCGGTAGCGGTTAATAGGTGGGCAAAAATATCTTACTGCCACACCATGCGCAGTCTAAACGTAGATCACAGTATCGCGGTGGCGATGAGATAACTGACACGACAATAGTAAAGACAGTTACCACTAAACCGCGGTGATCATGGTGAATGGAAATGGCAGTGAGGCGGCAGTTGGGAGCGGCTACTATGGTACCATAGCCGGTGGGGTTGGAGACCGTGGTGACTGCAGTAAATGGTTAATAAGCAGTGGAGGTAGTAGCGAGGTAGCAAGGTGGTGGTTAGCGGATAGTTACTGCTACACCTTGACCAGTTAGAATAAAGCCAGTGGTGGAGCGGTGAGAAAAAGGGCAGACCGTGACAATTAGACCATAGTACCATTGGTCGTCATCAAGGTGACCACGGTGACTGCGGTAAACAGTGACGAAGCAGTTAATGCTAGACACTGCCATACCATCGATAGAAAAAGTGAAATCCGTGGTAGAGTGGTGGAAGAATGATGGACTATGATAGTTAATACTATGCAACCGCCAATAGTGTAAAAGCAAACCGCAGTAATGTGGTAGGGGAAAAGAAAGGATGGAAAAGTCAATACCGTGGGACCTCGTGAAGACATAACATTGACCGAGGTAAAGCGGTAAACATAAAGATGACTTCGTAGGAATAGATAAAGTGAAATATTAAAAGGCGAACTATGTAAAAATATTTAATTTGCCGATAAGGAAATCTAATTAAATATTTTAATTTTTGCTAATGAATACGAATGGTTGTAACCGGTCAAATGAAGGGTCATGACCCTTGGGGTTTCATTGTATAAACATATTTGAAAATCAGATCGGAAAGAGAGGGTAGCCAGTAAGTAGGAGATTTTTAGGTAGTTGGATAGGGTGAATAGCTGCTGAAACAAAGTATCAAGCTGTACATTGTAAAATCTTTTCAAATTATGTAATGGAGAAGAATCCATAAATTTGGTGTTCCAATTATACTGTCTCCAAGGTTGTCATTTCCCTATTATTTAAATTGATATATCAAGGATATTTTTAGCTTATCAAAGCACATTTTCTGCTCTTATGTGGTTCAGTTAATTGGCTTCTTCAAGGAAGGATTAAACTCATTTAATTAATCATAGTAATTGGGAAAAGGACATTTGGATCAGTAAGAAAATCTTGATAATTACATCCTTGCACGTTTATGCTAGACATAAACTCAAAAAGTGCTAAACAATTAGAATTGTATCCAGAAATAGGATTCACATATCATTTACATCTTGACTCCATTTACCCAACAAAAGTAGGCACTGGTCATACCAATTCCATTTTAGGATCTAACAAAATCTTATCTATATATTCATATTTCAAACATCATTAGGATTAGAAGTAATTATTGAGCTTTCATTTATCCCTCACAGTTTTCCATTAGGGATAGATCACATAGGTAGGAATCATATAAAATTTGCATCACTTTTATAGGTACACCTGCCTAGGTCTAGCAGAGCCTTAAGAGTAGAAGGTTCAACTATATTGCTTGGCCTTGTTAGTTGACCAATATCGTTGTGAGATCTTGGCAACCTCTCGTGGTTCAAACCTATGTTTTCAAGACACAACAAGACCTGGAGAATATTTTCATCAAATCCTTGAAATATGGTATTAGTCTTAATCCAAAAAAATATCATTTTGCTATTACAGAAGGTAAAATTTTGGGGCATATTGTGTCAGAAGGTGGGATTAGGATAGATCATGAAAGAGTAGATGCCATAGATAAAATCCCCATTCCCAAAACTTTTAAAGCAATTCAATCATTTTTTGGCAAAATTAACTTTGTTAGAAGGTTTGTGTCCAATTTTGCTGAGATTGTTAAACCTATATCTAAGATGTTGAAAAAAGGAGAAAATTTGGAGTGGATTGCTGAAGCTATGGATGCCTTCATATCTATAAAAAGAGCTATCAAAGAGGCCCCTATTCTAAAGTCCCTTGATTTTACTAAGGCATTTCATATTTTTTGTTTTGCTTCATTTCATATCATAGTTGTTGTCATGTTACAAAAGAATGATGAAGGCCATGAGCAGCCTGTTTCCATTTTCAAAAAATCATTGTAGGGGTCAGAATTGAAGTTTGATATTATGGAAAAATAGGCTTATGCATTGGTCAAAGCAGCAAAGGCTTTTAGACCTTATCTTGTTGGAGCTAAGGTAATTGCTTATGTACCACATACAACTGTGAAGAATATCTTGGTGTAGACAGAAGTGACAGGGAAGAGATGCAGATGGATTAATAAAATTCAAGAGTTCAATATGGAGATTCAGATTACCAAATTGGTAAGAGGATAGGTTTTGGCCAGGCTGATGGCAGAAACAAATATTGAAGCAAACCAAATCTGCAATATAGAAGGTAAGGAAGAGGTTATTGTAACTATTGAACATACTCCATGGTATACATATGTGATGTATTATCTCAAACACATGAATTTTCCTGAGGGGTTGAATGATAATAAAAGGAGAACTTTGAATTTGCAGGCTTCTAAGTATGTTTTTATAGAAGGGGACCTATTCTAAAAGAATAGGGATGGTATATTGTTGTTATGTTTAGATGAGTCTCAAGCAATATATGTCTTGAGAGAAATGCATGAAGAGGTGTGTGGAGGCCATTATTTTGCTAAGACCACTACACATAAGATTAATAGGGATGGTTATTATTGGCCTAAGGTGTTCAATGATTATTTTTCACATGTGAGGAATTGTGAGGCTTGTTAGAAATTTTCAGGGAAGTTGAAGTATCAAGGAGCATTGCCACTTAGACCCTTGCAGGTAGAAGCACCTTTTCACCAATGGGGAGTTGATTTCATTGGAGAAATATAGGAAAGCTCAAGTGGAGGACATAGGTGGATATTAGTGGCCATAGATTATTTTACTAAATGGGTGGAGGTTGTCCCAACTAAGCAAGCAACGAGCAAGGTAGAGGTGAACTTTCTGATGGAGAATAACCAGATTTGGCACCCCAGTCAGATTGATCACAGATAATGGGATGTGTTTTAGATCTGCTTAGTTCAGAGATTTTTACAAAACGTATGGAATTGATGTTTTTTATTCTACCACATATCATCCACAGGCAAATGGTCAGGCATAATCAAGTAATAAAAGTCTCTTGAAGATAATGAGGAGGATGCTTGATACAAATAAAAGGTATGGGATTCAAAGTTAAGATTGGTTGTATGGGAAAATAGGATCATAGTAAATAAGGCAACTAGAAAATCTCCATTTGAATTGGTGTATGGGACACAAGACAGGATGCCATTGCATAACCTTTTGCCAGTTTATAACTTTATTTTGCAAGAAGACTTGGATATTTCTGATCCAATGGAGGAAAGAATGGAGCAGCTTGCATAACTTGATGAAATAAGAAGAATGACTGAGAAGCAGAATGTGAATTTGTAGTCACAGATGAAATATATTTTTGATAAAAAGGCCAAGGAGAGAAAATTTGAAGAAAACGACCTAGTGTTGATGTGGAATGCTCAGTGTTAGGAGAAGGGGAAGCATGGAAAGTTTGAAGCTTTATGGTTGGGCCCCTTTGTGATAACTGGTAAAGGAGGTGAGGATTCCTATTTCCAGCAGAATATGTCTAGAGAGGAGCAGGAGTTGCTTGTACATGGGCAGTTCCTGAAGCATTTGTTGTCTCAAGGAGTAATAGATGATTAAGGATTGCCAGTGCATGGAAAATTCTTAGAAAACCTCTTTAAATGTTCTTTTCCATGCATAGTAGTGTAGGAATTTTGAAGGGTCTAGGTTTGCTAGTACATGGACATTCTCATAAATTCCCTTATTGGAAATATTTATTTCCTTTCCATGTACAGTAGTGTAGGGTCATTTCCATGCTCCATCTTCCATTTTTTCAGTTTCTTCCATTCTCTATTTTCCGTCTTCCATTGCCTTCATTTTCGTGTCCTTTCCTTTGCTTGGTCTGCTCTCCCAGTGAAATTTTGGATTCTTGCAGTAATTGAAAAATCACTCATCCCCAACATGAGCCACTGTTAGAACCCAAACTTTACATTAGGGTTCCAAAGTCTTTTACCCACTTGAGCCCATTATTTTTCCACATTTTCATAAAAAAATAATTTCATTCTACACTCATAGAGTTGAAATGGCTTTAAGAGTTGTATCATTGTCAAAATTAAAGCCTTTCATAGCCCTCAAATCTTACCGCCATACCACGGAGGCTCACAGTGTGGCCGTAGCGGTTTAAAGTAGTCAAGGTAACCCTTACCACTACACCGCAGACAATCATCAAACAAACCACATTGGTGCGATAAGAAGAAAGGCGATGGTTAGTTGCATTCACCATGGTACCACTGACAGCCGGAGGTGAGACTGTGGTGGCGCGATGGACGAAGGTAACAGTGAAAGGTAGCGATCAAGACCGGACACTGCGGTACCATTGATGGTTAAAACATAGACCATGGTGGTGTGGTGGAAGGGGAAGCAGTCAAAGAAAAATACCACTACACCATGGGAAGACAAAATGAAGGCCATGGTAAGGTAGTAGAAAGGATAGAATAGTTAGACACCACGGAACCGTGGGGTGCAAAAAAAGAACCCACGGTTGAGCGGTGAGGGGAAGAGAAGACCGTAACGGTCATGTTGCCATATCGTGGGAGGACATAAGGTTGACCATTATAGAGTGGTAAATATAAAGGAAGCAACAGAGAAAGTGAAGTAATAAAGGCGAGAAAAAGTATTAAACTTAAATAAAAAGGCAGATTATAGTTTGAAAATATTTAATTTGCCGATAAGGCAACTTAATTAAATATTTTAATTTCTGTCAATGAGTATAAAGCGGTTGTAACAGGTAAATGAAGGGTCACGATCCTTGAGATTTATTGTATAAATGTATTGAAAAATCAGTTAAACGAGGGAGGAGTGAGGATAGAGAGATTTTTTTAGAAAATAGTGAAAACTGGAAAACGTGAATAATGTACAGACCTTCCTGAGACAGTGCAATGGAGAATACATTTTGGTGAAATTCTTTTTGAGTTCAATTTTTGTGATTTGATAATTTACATTTCCTATCTGGTTCTCTCCAACTTGAAGTCTTGAATCATTTAAGTCAATGTAACAAGTATATTTTGATTTATCAAGGTGCATTTTTCCACTTTGTGTGATTTTATTTATTGGTATTTGCAAGTTAGAATTAAATTCCTCTAAATAGGTCACAATGTTTGTGAGATATCTTTTGGATAATTAAAAGAGAGCCTGGTAGGAAAACATTCTAGCATGATTTATGCCAATCATAAATTTGGTGAAGCTATATGCCAGTCATAGAATTTCATATTTCAAAAGTGCCAAACAACTTGAGTTAATACAAAGAGGGAAACACATATAATTCTTGATTTTTGACTCCATTGCCCATGTGGATAGAAGGCACTAATCTGCAACAACCCAAAAGATAAAATTCATGAAAAACAACATTTTTAAATTCTTTCTTTCATGTAGTAGGAGTAGTAGTTATGATTTTATCTATTCACTTCCAATTGCCATTGTGAATAGATTTATTGAGTAGGAAATCTATTTCAAATCTGCAACATATAGATAGGTGCACCCTCCTAGGTTTAGCAGAGCCTAAAGAGCAGAAGGTTCAATTATCTTAATTGGCCTTGTACATTGGCCAAAAGTGTTGTGAGAGCTTGGAAACCTCTTGTGGTTCAAACCTGCATTTTTGAGACCCAACAAATCCTGCAAAGGTAAAATCCATAATATAGATGCCTTCGCCAAAGACATTGAAATAGTTAAGGAGCCTACAAGGGAAGCTACAATCCATCAGACCATTTATCACACAGTTGGTTGATAAGTGCCACCCCTTCACTCATCTCCTACACAAGGAAATCACCTTCAAATGGGATGGGAGATGCAACCAAACATTCCAACAAGTCAAGGAGTACCTACTTACTCCTCTTGTACTCATGTCACCTATTCCAGAAAAGGAGATGATACTTTATGTGTCTACCACATAAGAAACATTAGGAGCCCTCTTGGCCTAGTTAGATGATAACAATAAAGAAATGACAGTCTACTATATCAATGGAACACTGGTGGGCTATGAACTGAACTACTCACCCATTGAAAAATCATGTCTCTCAATCGTGTTTTCAACACAAAAGCTGAGACATTACATCTTAAACAGAAAAGTGAAGCTTATTTTAAAGGTGGACATACTCAAATATTTACTAGCAAAGGCAACCTTAACAGGTCGAATGGCCAAATGGGTGATGATCTTGAGTGAGTTTGATATAGAGTATCTGGACATGAGAGCTATCAAGGGATAAATTATAGTGGACCAACTAGCCAAAGCACCCATAGATGATCATAAACCTCTCACAATGGATTTTCTAGATGAGAGTTTTTTGATGACAAAACATATATGCCAATGGACTCTATACTTTGACGGGTCCCATACTCAACATGGATCTGGAGCACGTATTCTATTTCTCACACCACAAGGAGATAATATACCCAAGGCCTACATGATTGCATTTCCATGCAAAAACAATGCCTCAGAATATGAAGTTGTTATGAAAGGGCTCAAAGTGGTTATTGAGTAGATGATACAAGAGGTACATATCTTTGGAGACTCTTAGCTAGTAATTAGATAGGTGAATGATGAATACCAAACAAAAAATGAAAAATTTCTACCACACAAAAGAATGGTGGAAAAATTCAAGGAGTAATTCATCAAAATAACCTTTGAGAAAGTTCCTCAGATCAATAAAAAAGATTTTGATGCAATGGAAACAATAGGCTTGCTACTTGATATTCCTTAGAATGTGCCTAAATATGAGATCCTCATCGAACAACTACTCATGCTTGAATTTGACATACTAGAATAAAAAATGGTATGTGTTGTTGTTGGTCCTAACTCCCCATGGTACCAAGATACTTTTGACTATATCCAACATGGTATCATACCACTTGACATAATGAATACTCAAGAAAACCTTCACTAGCAGAACTTCTCGCTTTATGAACTTAAGAGAAACCCTATACCGTTATAGTCTAGATGGTATGTTACTTCGGTGCCTTAACATAAAAGAAGCACAAACGGCCTTACAAGAGGTCCACAAAGGTATTTGTGGATCCCACTCTAGTGGACCTAAACTAGTCCACAAGCTTCTTAGAATGGGATACTATTGTCCCTCCATGGAGCAAGACTGCATTCAACATTCTAGAAAGTGTCGACAATGTCAGCAACCCAGTGATCTAGTTCATGCACCAACACAAGAGTTGAGACCCATCACTATGCCATGGCCTTTTTTGTAATGGGAATTAGAATTGGTAGGTAAGATATCACCTATCTCATCCAATGGGCCTAAATTCATTATCACAACAATAGAGTACTTTACTAAATGGATAGAGGAAATTCCATTGACCTATCACCGACAAAAAGATATCAAAATTCATTTTGAATTATCTCATTTATAGGTATGGAATATCGCAGAAAATTATAATGGATCTAATGACAGCCTGATTGGACTAAATTGTGGTGTTTAATTTATCTTGAAATAGGCTTAATTTAAGTTCTTGGAAATGGTTTCCCTAGTTTCTCCTAAAGTGTCAATTCGGGAACGTAAGCTTTTGAACTGTGTCATGGCAGTATGCCGAAGAGCTGCAATTTAGAATCCAAGGGTTGATGAATGCATACTAATGAAAATATGTGTTCAAGCAAAATTCCAACTAGAAGACTTCCTGTCACAATATGTGACAGGAACTTGTAAAGAGATAATTCTGCAGCAAAAATAGATCACCAACATAAAATAAAAGAGAAATAAACTTCTATAAAGTAGAATAGAAAGTATGACAGAGATAGAATCAAGGATGTTGGTTGCAATGAACATTAATCTGATTAAACATACATATCAACAAATATTGAATGATTTAACAAGAATCCAAATAATAGAATTAAGACAAAACAAATTACATAGTTGCAATGAACAAATCAATTCAGAAATAGTAACTAATCATTTAATCAGAGAAATCAAATTAATCAAATGACTGTAAAACACACACTACCATGCATATAAATCTAATGCTAAAATCACCAATAAATGAAGAAGTGGACCCTGCCTTCGTTGATTATTGAATGATGGAAATCACGAAACACCAATCTACTCCATGCTAATTCTCATCTAATAAAATGACTGATACAGAAGAATATGTTGATCTTTCTAGTACGCAAATCTGATTTCTCAATTATATATCTTGATATTATGTTTTATCATGCACATATATATACTATTTGATTATACTAAACACAATAGATAAGCTTATTTTCTCATTTGGTCTTTCGGCCACTCACAAACAAAGAGTCTTAAGATAGATAAAAGGCCACAGGCCAATTTTAGTATGAAACTTAAAACAAATTTAACCAAAATATAAAGTCCTAACATCTTTTACCGATTTTTCTTCATGAGATTCTTGAGGTCCCTACATTTGTAACAACCTTCAACTTCCTCCCGAACCATCTCCTGCCACAAAACAATAAGATTTATCATGATTTTCGGTAAATTATCAATCCCCAATTTATTTCCTTATTTTATTAAACATTAAGGTTCCTTCAGCAGATGGTGACAAGATTAGGGTCGAGGATATAGATAAAAAGGACATTATAAGGTAAAAAAAGTGGACTAATTCTATACTCATCATTTCCCCCAGCTAGACATTTTGCATGTCCCTATGCAAAAGTTACAAACCTGGAAGAGTTGAGAGTTTTTGCAGAGTGCCCTTGAATTCATCAATCCACTGTTGCCATAATGTTTGAACCCTTTGTTCATGTTCCTAGATGGAAGTTGTTTTTCTACCAAGTTCAACCCCGAGTTCTCCAATTTCCTTTGCTTGAGAATTGATGGTTGAATGAGCTTCCTAAAGCAGACTATGCAATGTCTAGTTCTCCACCTGTACCTTAGTCAATTCCTCTTTTAGGTCTTGGAACTCCTTTTTTGTCATACTTAGAAGTGGATCTCTTTCTTCCTCAAATTCCTCTACAGCTTCAAATTATTCATACACATTCTCACCTATCTCATCCACCTTTTCTTTTTCCTGGGGAACAAAAGTAGAGGGTATATTTTTCTCTTCATGGGCAATCTCTTCAGCTTCTACAAAAACTAGTGTTTGAGGGTTATTATCAACACTATCCATGGGTTCTTTTGGAATTTGTTCTTCATTTTCCAGGACTACTTCCTTCACAACCTATTGTTCTTGATTTGTTCTTGATGGTGTCATAACCCTAGTATCCTCTACTTGATTTGATTGAATTTCAGCTGGCTCATTTTCTGAACGAACACTGGGTGAATGTTCTGGAGGGGTGTCAGCTTGTTGCATGGATGCTTGCTCTTTTTCCTTTTGACATTTTTCCATACTTAACTCTCTATGAAATTTTTCCCGCTTTCCTGAGACTTCAAATAGAACCTCTATTTCTTTAGACCCCAACACTTTACCATCTACCTTAGCCAGATAATCTAACTTAGATGAAGCATCCAACCTTTGTTTTCCCTTCCTGTCCCCAGATTGACTAGTGGATATTGTTTTTGAGTGTTCCTATTTCTCACAACCTTCCTCACCAGAAAGAAAAGGTGTTGACTTATTAAGTTTGGAGGAATTTTTCTTTGTAGCACTTTTGGTTATTCTCTGTCTAGGTCCCGGGGTCTATATGGAAGACTTACCAGGGCTCTCCTTAGTTTTCCTATCACTGGTCCTTTTAGGTGTTTTATCAGAACCAAACTCCTCATTCGAGGAATTATCTTTAGAGGAACCCTCTGCAGAAGATTCCTCTTCCTCAGAGGGTCCAGTATCCTCACTTTCCTGAGAATGGACGAATGAATCCCAATCACCAGGAGGAGTCAACAATTTTAATTCTCGGACTAACAAATTTTTTATTAAGCCATGGTGAGATAAACAATTGGGTTTACCACTTCAAACTATTTTGGACATGCATTGCAGACCTCAATATAGAAAGTAAGGAACATTAATCAACAACCCTTGTCATAAATGCAACATCAATTTGAAATGTTGGGCAAAGACATATTGAAATCTTCCTTCACAAGTAATATATTGAATTATGTACCTGGCAACCACCTTCCAATGCCCTGGTAAAGATTGCAGCTTGGTACCCTGGCTAGAAACTATCTCTACAGATTCTCCTTGCTCTAAGAATTTCTTTCGTATTGGTTGCAATTCTATGGACTGCTTCGATTTTCTTGGAAAATATTGTTCTCCACTCATTGGAAGTCTAGAAACTTTTGCAATGGTGTCCATTGTAACTGTGATATCAACCCCTTGAATAGTAGCCTTCTAGTTGCAGAAGTTATAGGCAAACTCCAATGCCACCTTCTCATCGAACCCCCACAACCACTTGAAATAAATATCCCAATGAGCCTTCTAGAATTCTGCATATGCCTCGACATGTGTTTTCAAGTTTTGCATTGTGATAGGCTCATGCCACAATCGGTGTCCTCTCGCCATGTTCATAGGAACTTACTACAATTAATACCAGAGTTTGTAGGGACACAATTTGCAGAAAAATAGTATTCAATAGTTAAACTTATCAGTGAATATTTAATGATGGTAAATATAGTAAATGCGGAAATAATGGTGATGACAACCTAGATTTTGAAGGTAGAAATAATGGAAATGACAACCCTCATGAGGCATAATGACATAGATAGGTGCCCCCCAGCTGATTGGTTGAACCATCCATGGGGAAAAGGAGCATTCAACAGAAGGAAACCAAAACATTAAATAAATAAGGAAAGAGAGAGAGAAATTCGTTACCGATTACCACGATCACCCAAATTGTACGGTGCATGCGTCGAGATGACGAAGAAGATTGGAAATCTACAAAAATATAACTGGAAAGGAGGTGGATGTGACAAGAAGGAAGTCGTACTAACAAATGATGGTGCCCAAAAGTAGATGGCGTGAAAGGGAGAGCAAAAGAATGATGAATGAGTACGACAAAAGTAGTCACCAACACAACTGTGAGAAGATGATGGTGGAAGCAATAAGCTGGCAATAGACAACAACACATCATGTAGAAAAGAACCAACCAACACCTAGCACACATGTAGAAAGAAACAACATCTCCTAGCAAAGAAACGATAGGAGGTGAACCAGGAAGAAATGATAGGAGTCGAACACATGCATAAAGAAGAGAGCGTCGAGCTGAAAAATGGTTGTTGGCTGAAAGCCACTAACAACCATGGCAGAAAAGGAGAGGCATGAAAAAGGAAAAATCATTCCTGGCACAAAAGTGGACAGGGGCTTCCTATAGTGTTGATTGGTATTGGAAGGTTTTTTTTCAATTTTAATAACGATAATAGGTCATTGGTAGCCCAGTTTTCAACCTACTACCGCCTAGAGGCGCCGAACAATCAGTTTTCGCCCCTAAGGTTATTCGATAGTTAGTATCTGTTAGAATCCAATTTTCAGATATTAACTGGCCAACAACACCCAAAGGTTTTCATTGTTGGATCTTTTATTTTTTATTTATTTATTATTATTATTATTTCTTTTTATATAAATGGTCAATCCTGGAGGAGACCAAAAGGAACAACAGTAAGTTCCTGAGCCATCGCGAGGAAGAAAGCTTCTCGGGAAAGAGGCTTCTTGTAGAGTTTAAGGTGATGACTATTAACAAGGAGAGTCCATCTTTCAGAATCCATTGTGCAGAGACGAACAACACCATTATCATATATTGTCTGAATCTCATAAGGTCCAAGCCAACAAGTGTGAAACTTCCCCTTGAAGTCCTGAAAATGAGAATCATATAAAAGTGCCCAATCACTAGGTTGAAAGGACCTTTAACGGATGTGATGGTCATGCCATAAGGCACATTGCTTTTGAATAATTTCAGAGTGGAAGAGAGCTTCCTGGCGTAATTCACTTAAGGAATGCAATTGATCAATTCCTTCTTTTTGTGCATATGAAATATTCATACCCAATTGAAGTGTAGTGCAAAGAGTTTTAATCTCAAATTCGATAGGAAGGGTTTCCTTCTTACCATAGAAAAGTTCATAAGGGGTCAAACCAGTGGTTGTTTTCCACGTTGTGCGATAAACCTAAACAACTTCAGGAAGTCGAGTAGCCCAATCACGCCTATGAAGTGCAACTGTCTTGGTAAGAATATTTTCAATCTCCCTATTAGTAACTTCAACTTGTCCATTAGCCTGAGGATGATAAGGAGAAGACTTTTGATGGTGGATCTCATACTCACGAACCAAAGCAGCAATGAGCTCAGATGTAAACTATGGTCCTTGATCTATGGTTATTTCCCGGGGTACACCAAACCTTGTAAAAATATCAGAATACAAGAAATCTGCTACCTTTGAATCTCTGGCCTGTTTGAGAGCTACCACGTCAACCCACTTGGTGACATAATCAGTGCATACAAGGATATATTCCTTGTTTTGTGAGGTTGGATTGATTAGCCCAACAAAATCAAGGCCCCACTTCTCAAATGGTTCGATAGACAATTGGGGGTGTAAAGGCATCTCATCTGATCGTGTAGTTCAACCCATGCGCTGACATTTGTCACAATGATGAACATAGCACCTACAATATTTGTGAAGTGTAGGCCAATAGTATTCGGTGGTAAGAATTTTTTGAGCGGTTCTCTGAGCAGAAAAATGTCCCCCACATGGCTATGTATGATAGGCATGAATTATATCAAAGACATCATCTTCACATACACAATGTCGCATGATATTATCAATGTCAGTGCGGAAGAGTAATCCATTGATCCATGTGTATTGCCCACTAAGTCCAACCAGCTTCCGCTGCTCTCAGGAAGAGAAGTGAAGTGGAAACTTACATGTGACTAGATAATTGGCAATATCAGCAAACCACGGGCTTTTGGTGGATATGGAAAACAAATGTTCATCGAGAAATGCATCATCAACTAGAGAGGGCTCAGTGTCAGAGTGTTGCAACCTAGATAAAAAGTCTGCAACCACATTTTCTCGACCAGGCTTATCAAGTATAGTTATATCAAATTCTTGAAGCAAAAGCAACCACCTAATGACCCTACCAGTAACCACAGGTTTATTCATTAGAAATCGAATGGTAGAATGATCCGTGTGAACAAATACTTTATACCCAGTAATATAATGCCAAAATTTATTGATCACATACACAATAGCTAGTTTTTTTTTTTAGTTACCGTATAATTTACCTCAGCCCCTATTAAATTCTTGTTGATGTAATAAATAGAGTAGAAGATATTATCCTCTTTTTGGCCGAGTACAACCCCCATCGAGCAATCTGAAGCATATGTATGGATATGAAATGGCAATTCCTAGTTGGGTCCTCGTAAAACTAGTGTGGTTACAAGTTTTGTTTTGATGGCTTCAAAAGCCTCCTAACATTCAAGTGTTTAGGAAAAAGTAATATCTTTAGCAAGTAGAGAAAATAGAGGAGAAGCAATTTTACTGAAATTTTGAATATATCTTCGGTAATACCCTGCATGGCCAAGAAAACTTTGAATATCCTTTTGACTAGAAGGTGTTGGTAAGTCCTGAATGATTTGGATCTTTTTAGGATCCACTTGTATACCCTTAGAGGAAATATAATGACCAAGCACAATTCCTTCAGTCATAAGCATATGGTATTTTCATGACTTAATGACAAATTAGTGTCTATACAATGCTTAAGTAGTTTCTCTAAATTAGCTTTGGCCTCCTCATAAGTATTACCATGAGTAGTAAAATCATCCATATATACTTCCACACAATCATTAACAAGATCTGCAAAAATGCTCAAGACTACCCTTTGAAAAGTAGCAGGAGCGTTACACAAACCAAATGGCAATACTCTATAAGCGAAAGTTCCCCAAGGACAAGTAAACATAGTTTTATCTTGATCTTCCACTACAATCCGAATTTGATTGTAACCACTGAATCCATCCAGAAAAGAAAAGAATTTCTTACCTGCAAGAGTCTCCAATACTTGATCAATAAATGGTAATGGAAAATGATCCTTCTTAGTAGATTTATTTAATGCTCTATAATCCACACAAATTTGCCATTTACCATTTTTTTTAGGGACCACAACTAAAGGAGAAACCCATCGACTATCTGAGATAGGATATATAAACCCAACATTTAATAGCTTTTGTAATTCCTCCTTAACTATTTCACATAGTGTAGGATTAAGCCGACATTGTGGTTGCCTTATTGGACGACTTTCATCTTCAATATAGATATGATGGGTACATGTATAAGGATGAATACCATGCATATCTTGGTATTCCCAAAAAAATGCATCTTTATTTGTTTTAATCATGGTAATAAGGTCCTGGATTTGTTCAGGGGTTAATTGTGGGTTTATATTAAGTGTACGATTAGGCAAAATTTCCACAGCTTTGGATTGTACAGGTGAATTAATTGCTAAGGCTTGCAAAACAGATGGCCTATCAGAAGATAAAAATGAACCATATAAAAAAGTATGAGGTAACAACTAATGTAAGGTGATAAAATATTGGAGAGATTATGAATTCCAACCATTGGAAAATTCCCAAAAGGACATGGAGTATTTATAACTGAGTGGAGAACCATGTTTTCAAAAACTTCATCAAATGTATACCTATTAAGAAGAAAGTTAACAAGAACATTATCTTCTGTGGGTTCCCCCAAATCTAATGCTTTATCAATTGTCAAAATTGGTAATCTCTCAAGTCACTATCAATCCACACTAGATCTTATGTTTCCAACAAAGGTTGTGCGAGCGAGTATAGAGTTAACTACTTCTTGTGCTCACCATTAGAAATGACCATGTTCCCTGATTGAAAATTGATATAGGCATCTATAGTTGCTAACCAAGGTCGCCCCAGAATTAGGGGGTATCCCCCTAATTTAATCTTTAGCTGCAAAATCACAATGTCAGTCAGATATTCCCATGAATCAATAGAAAGAATTACATTCTCAATTACCCCCTCTGGTTTAATCAAAGATCAATCAACCATTTGAAGAACTGTAGGAGTAGGCCTAAGTCCTTCCAAGGATAGTTTATCCTTTGTTTCATTTTTCATTACATTAATTGCAGCACCTAAATCCACAAGAGTATTAGAAATACTCACTTTACCAATTGTTACCTTGATGACCAGACTCCCTGGATCAAAATATTTTGGAATGGTTAAATTCCCAAGCATAAGATCGGCTAATTTTCCAATGACTTGAACAGTCTTCGGATCTTGTTTATTTTTCTGCTTCCAAGTACAAATTTCACAAATCATTTTTGTGTAAACTGGAATATCCTGGATAGCCTGCAATAAAGGAATTTTGATATTAACATTGTGTAATTCATTTACCAAATCAAATTCAAAGTGATAATCCTCCCTTAGTATTGGTTTAGATTGAAACCTTTCAGGAAAAAGTGGTTCCTTAATTGGTTATGTCTTAGATTCTTCATTGACCTTCATAATAGTGGGCCCCAAAAGAGCCTTTCTTGATCTTAACTAGACTCCATCTATCTCCAATGTATTTATGGGATAAGTAGAGTATCCCATTGGCTCATTGTTATACACTGGTTGAGTAACTTTATTATTGGGGTTAGGATTTGGTTGAGTTGGCATAGATGTAGGTCTCAGTGGTTGTGGTGGATGATTTGAAGGTTGGGCAGTTGAGGATGGCAATCCTGGAAGAAGTTGTTGTGACTGAAGGTAAGGATTAACCATAGAAGGCAGTGGAAATGGGAATGGTTGTTGATATGTTGATGTTTGTGGTGGTTGTGGCCTCCATGCCTATTGCCACGGCTATGAAGTATATGGATATTGTGGCATCCAATGAGGGTATGGGGGTTGTTGCCATCCCCCATTCCATCTGGACTAGTACAGGTTGGTTTGACTAGGTCCTGAAACAAGATAATCATTCATCACACTAGGGTGCATGGCCCGTGGTGGAAAATATCACCTAGGGGCCATGTAATAGATAGGTTCCTCAGTATATTCCATTTCGGGCGTTCCTATCAGGAAAGGTTTTAGTGTAGAGGTCTTACTAGCCTCTTCTAAGGATGAAATGTTTGTCCTATTGTATGGGCAATCCTTACTACCATTCTTTTTATGACATACTAGACAAAAAACAGCTAAAGCCTTCTCAGCTTCCTCTTGCTTCCTATGGGTGTAAAGAGTATCTATCTGTTTCCCAATATGACTTAACAAATCTAATTTAAGGTCCTCAAGTAAATTACCTATTTCCCTTTTCATGATACCTGTCGCATTGTTTGTGGTATAAGATTTACTCGAATAACTCCTTCCTGAACGTCATGACCTTGAATAATTCTTGCAAATATCACAAATATCAATAAACTCCAATTTAGAAATATTTACTTTTCCTATTAAATTCAATGCTTCCATAACATCATCTCGTATGCCTCTAAGAAATAAAATTTTAATAGTATCATCATTTTGTTCCTCATGGCAAGACCGTTGAAGACTAAACATAAAACGTTCAAGGTAGTCTGCTATACACTCTTCTTCTTTTTGAGTCATGAAAAATCTCATCCCAAACCTCTTTTTTTTTGCAATATTCCTAATATTTGTTCAAGAATAGTTCTTTCATAACTGCCCATGTTCTGATATTCCGAAGGTTCATAAACCATCGCAAAGCAGCATCCTTTAATGTAGCTAGAAATAGTTTGATTTTTTGTGCATCATTTTGATAGTCATAACTATGACACAACACATCAAATTCAAATAAAAACATATCAGGATCTTCAATTGAAAGACCACGAAAAATAGGTAAAGTAGAATGAAGAATATTTTTCATGGGAGCATCTCTCCCGGGATCCGTAATTGGAAACTCAAAAGTAACCGGGTTGTTGTTGGCCAACACCCTGTTATAATTTTCATTGTTGTTGTTGTCATTGTTGTTTTCAGGATCCATAAGTTGAAATGCCCAAGGAGTAAAATAGGTTGTAAAGGGCTTGTGGCCTTCCTCGGAAAATGGTCCTACTTCTTCTCCATGAGACCCCTTGAGAATTTGTTCAGCCTTTTTGCGTAATATTTCAGAAGAGCTTGGTTGGGTATTTGCAGGTGTTTGAACAATAGTGGCCTCAATATCACACTTCTCTAAATTGGGTTAAGGTAATTCTAGCAAAGGCAATATAAACTTTACTTTCTCCTTAGTTGAACTACCCTTCTTAACAAATGATTTGAACTTATCTTGCAATTTCTCAGGTTGTGGCTCCTCAATGGATGGTGTTGACTTGTTTTTGGATTTTTTGGGTTGTGAACTACTTCCATTCTCTTTCTTAATAAATCTTCCCTTGTTATCTCTATTACGATTCATACACCTAAATGACCTATAACAAAGCAAACTAAAGATAATTACCCAAACAATTGTGTGGATTTTCTCCTCAATGCAATGTTCCTAACTTGGTTTACTACAATTGTAGGTCTTTAACACCATTCCCCGGCAATGGCGCCAAAATGATTGGACTAAACTATGGTGTTTAATTTATCTTGAAATAGGCTTAATTTAAGTTCTTGGAAATGGTTTCCTCAGTTTATCCTAAAGTGTCAATCCAGGAACGTAAGATTTTGAACTGTGTCATGGCAATATGCCGAAGAGCTACAATTTAGAAACCAAGGGTTGATGAATGCATACTAATGAAAATATGTGTTCAAGCAAAATTCCAACTGGCAGACTTCCTATCATAATATGTGACAGGAACTTGTAAAGAGATAATTTTGCAGCAAAAACAAATCACCAACATAAAACATAAGAGAAATAAACTTCTATAAAGCAGAATAGAAAGTATGAGAGAGACAAAATCAAGGATGTTGGTTGCAATGAACATTAATTTGATTAAACATACATATCAACAGATACTGAATGATTTAACAAGAATCCAAACAATAAAATTAAGAAAAAATAAATTACACAGTTGCAATGAACAAATCAATTCAGAAATAGTAACTAATCATTTAATTAGAGAAATCAAATTAACCAAATGACTGTAAAACACACATTACCATGTATATAAATCTAATGCTAAAATCACCAATAACCGAAGAAGTGGGCCCTGCCTTTGCTGATTATTGAATGATGAAAATCACGAAACACTACTCCATGCTAATTCTCATCTAATAAAATGACTAATACAGAAGAATATGTCGATCTTTCTAGTATGCGGATCTGATTTCTCAATTATATCTCTTGATATTATGTTTTATCATGCACATATATATATTGATTGATTATACCAAACACAGTAGATAAGCTTGTTTGTTTGTTCAGCCTTTTGGCCACTCACAAACAAAGAGTCTTAAGATAGATAAAAGGCCGTAGGCCAATTTTAGTATGAAACTTAAAATTTTTTTTACCAAAATATAAAGTCCTAACATCTTTTGCTGATTTTTCTTCATGAGATTCCCGAGGTCCTTGCGTTTGTAACAACCTTCAACTTCCTCCCAAACCATCTCCTGCCACAAAACAATCAGATTTATCATGATTTTCGATAAATTATCAATCCCCAATTTCTTTCCTTATTTTATTGAACATTAAGGTTACTTCAGCAAATGGTGATAGGATTAGGGTCGAGGATATAGATAAAAAGGACATTATAAGGTAAAAACAGTGGACTAATTCTATACTCATCACACCCCATTCAAGAATTAGGATGTTCAAGATCTTCGTTTCAATTTCTCTATCCAACTTAGATTTTACACACCCTACTATCCTCAAGGAAATGGTTAGGTTCAGGCATCCAATAAAACAATCCTAAAAACAATGAAAAAGACTGTCAATGATGGCGGTCATGATTGGAATTTGTAGCTAAACCTGACCTTATGGGCTTATCGAACTAGCATTCGCACACCCACTGGTGCCATACTATTTTCCTTGGTCTATGGATCAAAAGTTGTACTACCTATCGAGGTCGAAATGCCCTCATTGCAAGTCTCATTAAAAGACATGGTCAACAATGAAGAATACAGGGTATCCAGACTAAATGCATTAGAGCTCTTAGATGAAAGGCATTTGAGCATGTTAAACCATCTACAAGTTTATCAGAATTGGCTCAAATGAAGCTATGACAAGAGAATCAAAGACGTGAACTTTTAAATTGGTGACTTGGTCCTCAAGGAGAATCAGAAGATACAATTGAATTAGGATGATAAAGGAAAATTTGAACCCAACTGGTTAGGCCCATTCATCATCACAACGAGCTATGGCTCTGGGGCATTTCAGTTGGCTACTCCTGAAGGAGAACCTCTAGCCGAATTGTTGAACAACAACCACCTCAAGAATTTTTACACATGAAGCACATCAGAATACCCCAAGCAAAAGGGTAAAAATCCAAAAAAATAGAAAAAAGAGATAAACAATACAAAAAAATTAATAAGAAAAAAAAATAGTAAAGATAAATAAAACATTCTTTGAGTGAAAACCACTTTGTGGTGCTCCTAGAACATGCACCATAGTGAAAACCTGGCAAACAGGCGCTATCTTTGAATAAAACTTGCATCATTATCTATCAATACCCTTTTCACGACATCCACCCATCCATTTCATAAATTATGTATCCAACCATGGCTTGTCACTGATTAAGGAAAGTCATTTTGTTGGGAGAAACTTCCTAAAGTTGGTTGTGGATTAGATCTTGCAACATCCAATCATGGTCATAAAACAACAAACAATCAAAAACACTAGAAAATAACAAAAATAAAAACATAAAAAAACATAAAAAAATTAAAACAACATCGTTGGGTTATTCCTTCACTCAAATAGTCTAAGATATCATAATTTTGTTGAACCTCATAGCTAGTTCAAATATATTTCCCACAACATATCCTCTAGACATGGAAATGGAATATCGATCCAAATTATTGATGTTGTTTACCCAAAAAAAAATCATGGTTTGAGTCAAATAGTCAAACTACATAGTCTCTGCGTGTACAATGTAGGAAAGGATTTTATAGCCCCCAAGACCCTAGGTTAGTCACCTTAGGTTTCCATCATGCTTTATTTCAACTTAGTCAAAAAAATCCAAAATAAAAAAAAAATCATAAACAACATACACAATCCAAAAAACATTCACAAAACAAAAATGGTCAAACCAAGCAAACTATGAGCCTCTCCATGTACAACATAGGAAAGATTTATCTTTGATGAGCCCTCGAGGCCCTAGGTTAGTCCTCTGACAACAAAAAAACATCATCATAAAACTTAAAAAATCAAAAAGACACATCCCATCATCAAAACCGTAATAAACATTTCACCCACAATAAACAAATCATCACAAACATCCTTTGACAAAACAAAAAAACAAAGAAAGAAAACATCAAAAGATAGAAATTTCAAGCAAAGAATCACATAAGCTTTGACTATAAACAGACGAAAACAATGCCAAAGTGTCAACTACCTATCTTTTTGACAAGTCCCAACAACATCCTGAGATATGCTTTAACAGATCTGTTCCTACAATAGACATGATCAACAACGGATAATATCCCCACTCCAAAAATGATATGGCAATTGGTAGTGCAACATTGTTTTATCTTTTTTATAGTCTTATCTTTTTGTGATTTAATTTATTGAATCATTCCCATATCTCGAGGATGTCCATAAGGATTTAGAGAAGGAAGGGGGCAATTGAATGTCATTTCAATTTGTTGTTTGTAAGATATTTTTATAATAATACCATGGTGAATACTTGATTTATTGAGTGTATGGAAGTTGTATTAAAACATTTCCTGAAGTAGTTACATGTTAGGTGTTCTATACCTCTTTGTGTGACTAGTCCAAAATGTTTCATGCAACCCCACCCTATACTTTAAACAAAGTTTCCTTATGTTTGGTATGAGCAAAAAATATTTGTTTGTATAGTACAAGTCCATGCAATAGATACAAATTCACCTTGGTAATTCATACCCTAGTGCATCATATCTATTTGCTACATCAAACAATATTTTTCAAACTTCGAAGTCTCTAAAGAAAAGAAAAAGCAACATCATAATTCTATCCATCATCATATTTCTTCCAAGTAACATCATATTTCTATCCATCACCAATATTTCTTCTAAGTAACATTCATCATGCATGAAACACCATTAGCACCATATCTAGATTACATCCACAAATGTCATCAAAATATATCAGGTTAATAATAAACCAATAAGAACATCATGTATCATGTATAGGGCATTCATTCATCATATATCAACATAAACCAAATCATAACGGGTCAAGGTATGATTCATCCATCAACATAAAATTCATACATTAGAAAAGCACAAAGCATATATAAGAATACAACATCATATATCGCCATCACATAAGCATAAAATGAGGTTGAATCGAAGAAGGTATATCTCATATATATGATCATCAAAAAGGGAATATGTCATAAGTACAAAATCCACAGTGACACAAATGTGATAAGATAATACAAAATCATAACATATATATGAGGTCTCGACTAGACCAATGAATATATATATAACACATGTCTACAAAATGCCTTTGCGCCATGAAACAACATGAAGATCAAGTACCAAAAAAGTAAGACCTCGACAGGAAGGAGATAACCCTACTGACCACCAAAACGATTTGGTTGTCGCATATAATGATCACCTACACCTGCACCACCACCACCATTTCTTCTAGCACTCAGCTCCCCAAACCGTAGACGCCAAGAAGCCCTAGGAACAATAGCATCATATAAGGTTTGATAATAGGTGGAAATTTGTAGAAACCAATCTCGCTCATCTTGCATACTATCACGCTCTACCCGAAGAGTATCTCTCTCCACCGTAAGTAACAATACTTGAGCCTCTGCAGCATGCCGATGACCGCTCTCGCTGTCTTTCTCAACCCTCAAAGTGTCTACTTGAGCTTTCGTAGCCTATTGCCATGCAATATCTATGTCTCTGGCAGTAGTCATCTGAGCTAGCAACATATCAACATCCCTAGCTGGTGGAGGAGGACTCAAAACCTGTCCCTGACCCTGTATGGGAGGCATACGCTCATCTTGAATACCTTGTGCCTCATCACGTTGGGATCGATCCAACTGCTCTATGAGAACCTCAACACGTTGTCTCTCCTCGCGACGACCTGTAATACCTACTTTTCCCACAATGGGATCACCCCAGGATTAGTGAACATCAAAGGCCTACACAATGCCCACCATTCATCATAATCATGAGTAGTACCTAGATCTGCCACACCAACCAGCTAACCCCAACTAACTAGGGAAAGTGCTTTGAACTCACAACCACAATATCTATATTAGCCTGGAGACCCCATACATGGACCTCCTAAGTAGTTTGACCAAACTTAGCCTCATATGCATCAAGAACCTGCCCTTGTCTCTCTCCGAACTAGCAACAAACTTGGTCTGGTAGATAATGCTTTATCACAAAAGGTGAACAACCAATCAACCAATGGGTCTATCGGTAGTAAACAAGATGATCAACATCCTCTGGCCAAACCTTGCAGCCCATAAAAGGTCTCCACACAAAATCGAGCATCTCATCGAACACACAACACCAATAAGGAAGATCCCCAGGTAGGGTATAATGCATAAAATCCTCATAATGATAAGAGTATGGATTGTTCGAAGATCGATCCTGTATCCCATTTGGACGAGTCAGTGCAATATTCTCCCATGCCCAAACATGCAAACGTGAAACACCTGTAGAAATAGACTTCTCGCCCCAATACACCACCTCGTGCATATCCCGATAAAGATGAGCAAGAAAACAAGCACCCCAAACATATCTCATCCCATGCTCTAGCATACTCTCGATACATGTACCCCAACCACAACAAACTATCGACCTCACCTATTAGGAACAAATAATCCTGATATCAAACCACATAGGACAAGTACAAGAGGATTTGCACTGTCAAAAAACCTAGATAGATCAACCTCAGACTGGTGTAAATCCAAGTGTGCAACGCCTAAAATATGTTGCATAGCACAGGAACCTCGTCGAACATGATAAGTAATAAGCTCACCATGAATGGGAAGATGAAGTATCCTCCAAACATCCTTAAGAGTAATAGTAGCCTCCCCTATAGGCAAATGAAAGGAGGATGTATCAGAATGCCACCTCTCCACAAGTGCAATCATCATCGTTGTATGAGTCTTAATGGGAGTCATGTAACAAACATAACGTAATCCCATGACATCAAGGAAGTCAAGCTCCAACACACCAAAACGTGAAATTAGATCAAAAAATGGTGAGGACGTCTCTCTCTTGGCATAAGTTCTTTGAGACTCACTTGCAATCATTGTAAACCAAGACGTTAGGGTTTCACTCTAAACATGTAAATCAAAACAAAACGACATGAGCATGATGACAAAATAAAATTTAGGATGACAAACAAACACATGCTAGGGTTTAGAACAAATGCTAAAAGCAAAAAAAATAGAAGAAGTCAAATGCTAGGTTCTTGAGAAAATGCTCAACAAACACTAGACAAGGGCACAATTTTTAAGAAAATGCGTAGTTTTAGGTCAAGGGTGAGTAAACAGGAGCACAATTTTCAGTCAAGTGCATAGTTTTAGGTCAAGGGTGCATAAACAGGGGTAGACTTTTCAGGCAAGTGCACAGTTCCTGATCAAGGGTGTGGTTTTAGGTCAAGTGTGCAGTTTTCAGTCAAGTGCATGAAACAAGGGCACATTTATCAGTCAAGTGCATAGTTTTATAGCAAGTACATAGTTTTATGGAAAGTGAAAATTTTTTAGTGTCAAGTACAAAGTTCTGACTAAGCAAAGGCGTGAAAAATGATGCAAGAGTGTAGGAATCACAAAAACTACACTATTGACTTTAAGAACTTAGTACACACATAACGAGGACAAAACATGACGAAAGTGAAAAGTGAGAAAGTACATACCGGGCCACCGACACCTAAAGGTCATCCAAACTCCCAAAAAAGCTCAGAACGATGTGGGGCACCCTCAAATCTCAACATTGTTTCTCAACACCTGACATAATGGGAAATCCAGAGACAAGAACTAGCAAAATGTCAAAGCACAAATGAGCCAATTTGAAGACTAGTTTCCTATATTACACCTCAAGAAAACCCTAATTTCACTTAGGGAACCTTCCTAATTTCAAATTAGAAGCTCTAGGAAATGTGGGAATGAGAAACAAAGCACCTACTGATATAATATTTCATCTGACACCATCAAAAAACCGAAATACAATAGTGTCAAGAGCCTGACCTCAAAGCTTGAAATTTTTAGTCAACCTTTAAGGGGGCAACACAAAATCCTACCATCATTCCACTGAACACCAAAGCACAAAGGGGCATAATTTTTTTTCAAAAACTTGATCTTAAAAATATAATCTTTGAAACAAAGCAACGAGTACTTTGTATCAAAGAGGGGGAAAATATAGACATGTACAATTAAATTAACACCTATCACACACCCCAAACAACATCGAACAACATCAAGTAACATCGAACAACATCGAACAACATCAAACACCATTGAATATCATCTCGCAACATCCTGTAATGACTTGGAATCATCTCAAAACATCATGTAACATCTCAGAATGACTCATAATCATCTTGGAACATCAAATAGCATCTCAGAATGACTCAGAATAATCTTGAAACATCCCATAACATCTTAGAATCATCATGGAATGAGTCAGAACATCTCAGAATAACTCAAGATTGTCCTAGAATAACTCGAAACATCTCAAAACCATCACAAAATGTCTCAAAATCATCCCATAACAACTCAGAATCATCCCATAACATCTCAAAATCATCCCATAATGTCTCAGAACATCTCAAAATCATCCCGCAACATCTTGAAATCATCCTAAAACAACTCAGAATCATTCGTAATGTCTCAGATCATCTCAGAATCATCTTGTCACATCCCAAATCATCACATAGCGTCCCGAAACACCACATCAAACGACATCTGAAACCCTAATTCTACTATTAATAATAATACAACATTATTTAATTAATTCCCCTTTTCATCATTTTTTGGAAAATTAAATAAATTTCATTTATTTAATAAAGTCCTAAAAACCCTAATTTTTCTATTGATTAATTAAAACAACATTATTTGATTACGTTTCATCATTTCGACCGATTAAATAAATCACATTTATTTGATGAAGTCCTAATCTCACTTTATTTCGTACTGATTGATTAAATAACACCAATTATTTAATTACGTCACTAAATCACCTTATTCCCCTAAGTTGATTAAATTATTAAATCATAATAATTTAATTATGACACTTTCCCTCCAAAATTTGAATAATTAAATCAAACCATTCAAATCAATTATCAAAAATCAAATCAAACTAATGCAACTTTGTTTGCAAAAGTCAAACTTGATTTGCACGTTCAACTCCAAAAATGAATAAGTTAATTAAATCAATTAATTCATATTCTCACCCACTTTTTGATTGAGCAAATTATGATTGTTGACTAAACAATCTAATTATTTAACTAATCGATCTAAATTGCTAACTAAGCAATATAAGTTGTGAACTAATCAATCAAATTCCTAACTAAGCCATCAATTTCTTAACTAAGCCATCTAAATCCTAACTGATCAATCTAATCCCTAACTAGCCAATCTATTTCTCAATCACCCATATTGTGCAATCAACTTTGCACAATTTTCTCATGTCTAAATCCTCTCAACACACTTCGACCGTTGATCTGGATATTCTTGAACACGATCTTGATCGTCCATTTCAAATCTCATTTTCTATATAACAAACCCCTTTCCTCACAAATAAGGATTGGAGAATCAACATCATTTGCACAACAAAGTACTGCTGACATTCACAACCACTATTGTTAGTCTTTCATACCTCATTTCTTCGATCAACCAACCAAAGAAATCACTCATCAAGATTTTTCACACAAACTTTGGAGGCTTTGCGGTAATAAGAACAAACCAACATCAAGTGAATACACTCCACTATGGGATGGTAACACTATGCTATTTTGTACATTCAATTCTTTAATTGTAGATTCATTTATGTATGTTCAAATAACTTAGTTTCATTTCGTATGTGTAGGATTAGATCTTAGATTAAAATGTTTCATCTTAGTTTAGATTCTTAGATTAGCATATTTGATCTCATTTTCGATCTAACATTCTCCCCCTCACACAATTAGATATATATAAATTTTATTAGAAATATCTTATTTTTATCACAAAAATCTACCATATAAATCTCTGACTTTTGTAGATTTCAAATATTATTATAATATAACAAGAATAAACCCTACCCACATTTTATTAAATTTAAAAAAATATATAAAACAAAAACGATATAAAAAAATAATGTAAAAAATTAATTATAGAGGCCTCCCCACTTCTCATAACCAATAACAAGGCATTGTCTAAATTGTATATAAGGTGATCAAATTTGCAATTATAAGAGTAAACTCAACTTTTTCAATTTTTTTATCAAGATATATATTCAAGGTATATATTCTCTTTTAATTTTTTTATAGTCAATATATTGTTTATTTTTTTATTTTTTAAAAATATATTAAATACAAAACTTTAATTCTACATATTATAATAAATGAAGAATTTTGATTTTATGTTAAAATTATTTATGTATTTACTTTTTAATTATTCTCTTTAGCTATAAATTTTTACATATACTTATGATGTTTCTCAAATCAATCCTAGAAAGATGACAAATTCATATATATTGTTTACAATTATAATGTGATGGTCATTTGTATATTTTCTATAATTTTTTTGGTAAGGTTCAATAGATGCTTATTGATTCTACTAAGGAGTTCAATGGAGTTTATCTCAAAGCCAATTTTATTATTAGGTTAAATTGTTTTTCATGTATTCGACCTCTATCAACTTGTATTATATAGTTGTGATAAAATGATAAACAAACAAAAAAATAGATTTGTGAAACAATTGTTGTTCTACAAATGTCTTTTGTTCTTTACTTTCTCAATTTCAATTCAAAATAATATTATACATTCAAAGTAATATTTATATTTATTGACAAAGAGAAAAAAAATATATATATTTTTAGGGGAATTAATATTAGAGGTAGAACTTGAATGGAAACACGTTTTGATTCTAATTGCATGTGGACGTAAGTACACCTCCATTGCATCTAAATAATTTTTTAAACAAACCAAAAAAATAGCTATTAATAACTAATAGTTCCTCTAATACAATTAGATTTATAAATCAAAAACCACATACTATATCTAGATTATTGTCATAATAAATAAAAAAATATTTTTTTGATGAAAACAATCAGATTACATAGATATTGACATTTTTACTTCTATATAATAGATTATCATATTATGTCGGAGATTACATTTCAACTAGAAGTTGCCCTTTAGCATGTGTATGGAGATCTTGTCCATCAAAGTCAACTTGCCATTGAAACTAACCCAACTACACCTCTAGACAATTTGAACCTTGGTGGATGGTGTAATTAAGTAACACACCATCATCCCTACCAACTGTACTTAAACTACAACCAAACAAGCTAAAATAAAAATTTCATATTAGATAATACTTATATAGTGAATAAGATAATATTATCAACATTGTTAGAACCAAGTCTTACAAACTATAAGTTTACATGAATAAGATAATATTATCAACATTGTTAGAACCAAGTCTTACAAACTATAAGTTTATAGAAAATATGTAGAGCAATCAAATTGTTGATGAGAGGAATGTTAGGTAATGCAAAATCTATATTAATTATAATTTGAATGATCAAAATCATTTTCCTATTATCAACTTAAAAAACAATAATTCATATTTTACTAATTTAGGGACCAATGCTGATAACCTACATAGTGAACATAAAAAAAACCTTGAAGAAAACATAATTTTGTAAAAAGTGTGATATTAAAACCCTTTTTCTACATACTTGTGAGAAGCAAAATCACTCAATTTTCATTATTCAAATAATATTGAATCACTTTAACTTACAAGAACCAAAATGACTTGGAGGTTCATTGCATATTGCGATGGTAAAGTGGTGTTGTTGTTGTGGTCATCAGGGTTCAAACTTCCGCTAGGTCATTGTGATTACAGATGCTATGCCTCCGCTGATTCAATATGCTCGCAAGTTTGAACCGCAACCTTGAGACTGCTAATGGTGTTCATGCCATGAGACAGGCATTTATACCTATGTTGTTTCAATCCCTTGCTAGACTGATGTGCTCGTAGACTTTATGCCCCTGCTGAACTACTGTGCTCACGGAATTGAACTGATCACTTGCATTCCTACATGAAATTATTCACTCTTGATTCCACATGTAAACATGTGGAAACCGTTCATCCTCTTGTTGTGAGATACCTTGGAAACAAAACATAACAATTTGAAACAAGATATACTATTACTGTTCATTCTTTCATAGTTGAGAATTATATATAATGCTTCATATTTTAAAGATGCCTTCAGACTCAGCAACATACAAACTCTTTCACTTGATGAGGTACTCAAACCTGTACCTACCAGTTGCTACATTGGAAAAAACTCATAAATATCTTTCAAACTACATATAACTTTGATTTCCAATAACATTTTTCCATCGACAGAGTCATGACTTTTGGTAACCTTGCCATTGATAGAGTTGCAATATATTTGAATCATTGCAGAAACCTTAAATTCTTAACTCTTGCACAAGTGAAGTCTTCGCATCATTTGAGGTATTAACTATACTGTTTATCAAAAACCATAGCCAGTTTAAACATCATTAGTCAGTTAATACGTTACATTACTACATTTCAATTAAGTATATGACTTAAAAGACATTTTTCTGTGGTTGACAATGTTTTGCATTATGATCTACTAAATGTTGTTTAATATAGTTACAAAATGTTATTTAATTATTAATTGTTGTTTAAATGAAGTTTTATCTGAAAGTTTTTAAGGGCGTGAGTAAATTGAGTTTATTTGAATTAATCAATCCAGTGGCATCAGGAAACTCCTAATGTGGGTGTATTGTTGTGGCGAACAAACTGTGTCAGAACTTAGAATCTTCTGACTATTCCTTTTGGGTGGATAAAATTAGAAACTTACTTTACCTTGCATCATCAAAACTTGCACCATGCATACAGGCAATTGCACAGGCAGGATACTGTAATGTCCCTTTCTATGTTTGCTTTAAAACAATATTTCTAATCCTAAAATGATAATTGCATTTGTACTTATAAATATAAGTTAATCAAAATCATAAATTTTATTAAAGTATTCAAATTTTTTCACTTTGACATAATTCTGAAAACAACCTTATCTTAATTTTCTGTTATGTTTCTTCTTTCAATTTGCAGCTATTTTTCTTTAAATGTTTGTCTTTAGATATACACAAGTTATGAATTTTCATCCAATAATTTTATAAGAGAAATTATAGGTTTTCATCCTTGAATTTTTTAATTTTCTTTGGAGGGTTTTCATCATAGCAGCAAAAACCGTTTGGGGAAAAAATCGACAAACCAAAAGTATAATGATTTTTTGAAAAAATCGGATTTAAGAAAAAATGTAGAAAATTGTAGGAAAAAAGACAAACTACTTTAAAATAAATAAATTTAAGGGCATTTCCATAGCATAGAGATATAGAGAGAAAATAAAATAGAGAGTTTTAACACATAAAATGTAGAAAATAGGATTTTGTTGTTTATATCCATGTCACTGATTACATTGCATTGCACAAAGCATACTTCATAGCGCCTAAATAATAACTAGTTGATTATAGTTGATAAAATTTCAATTACTATATAGTTTGTACAAAGTCAACCTATAAACTAAGTGCAAAGTTCCAAAAAATCAAATGTAGCCAATGCCTCTTGCTACTATAAATAGAGCTATGCTAAAGGGCTACAGGTCTTGATGATGAAACTCCTAGTTCAGAGCTTCTCCTAAGTCATTCAACCTCATGATATCCAAGTTGGTCTCTAGGATCTCAAAATCCTTAGGCTCAAGAAAGTCATTAAAAAACAATTTTTCTTTGCTGAGTAGACATCATAAATTACAAAACGGGAATCAATTGGTTCATATTTACGATTTAACAATACTTGCAATTTCTAGAACAACGTCAAAGAGAACTATATGAAGAGTGTGAAAGGGAAATTATATGACAAAGCAAGCACTTGCAAAGTTCAACTTAATAGGTAGGTTTTGAATCAAATAGCTCAAAGTAGAATAATAGAAAATGCTTTTGAAACAAAATCTTAAATCTCAAAATACCATAAATGATATTGAAATGTTCTCATTGATAATTATTTTAGCAGATTTGTAAAAGAGTAAAGGGAGTGTTAAATATTTTTCCATTAGATGATAAAGACTTGCTAGTACAAAAGAAGAGAGCAACTATTTGAGCCACAATTTTAGCTATTATTAAAGTAAATTTTCCTTGATTTTGTGTATAAGTGGATGATGGAGTTAAAAACATTGATGGACTTTGAGTTGAGAATTTGAGGGATTATAGGTACAAGTTTCAATGAAAAATCAAAGCATGAGGAACATTCCTTTTCAATGGGACAATTGCCGCTGAAATCTATCTGGATTGTTAAACAGAAAATATATGAGGCCTACTTCGAGAGAGACTAAGATAAGCCCACAAGACTAGGGCATGGATTCTCTCAAGGCATGTATTAGTTAGCCTAATACCTATTTAACAAGCATGGAATGCTATACTATATATGTCTAAAGCATTCATGCACTGCTCTTGTACTCCTTCCAGGCCTTTTAAACCTCCATGTATATGATGATCCTAAATGGAATGTAGTCCCCGAACAAGTGCAGGGCATGATTTAAGCAGTGAGTTTCACCAATTCACAAAGCATTAAGCCTGCAAAATATATAGGAAATTTAAATTAACCAAAACAATCCTTCATTTTGATATAAAATACTACTATAGATTATTTTTTCAGCACTACAAGCTGATTTTTATCTTTCTAATTGAAACCATTCTGCTTTTGGTTCCACAATGTCTATATACTATTATGTTTATACTTATACTTCTCACTTGATTATGCAACTGTCACTACACTATCCACTTATCATTAAAACTTGATGGCCAGTGCCAAATTGAAGCTCCAAATTATCACACTTAGCATCTGAAAAGGAAATTTGTCCCAACCTAACCTTTATAATTTAAACAACCACCTTGGTATTATTGTTGACAATTGAAATGTTAAACTTCTTTTGAATAGTCATGATCATAAGAATTTAAAGAAAACAAACCTCTTTAGGTTGATATCAAGTCGAGATAGAGTTTCGTTTCCATTTAGTTTGACTTTCTATATTTACTTTTGGCAAGCACTTTTATAAGGTTCAAATATGTTAAAAAAATAAGATAAGAGTCTTACTTATTTATGATATTGTCTACTATTTCCCACTAAATTGTGTCTTTGGATTTATACACATGGAAAACATTACTATGAACCTAAAGCACATGATAGTAGTGTGGATATAGAAAAAAAAGTAGCACATCTCTTTAACTTTTCCATGTTTCAAACATCAAAGCATACCAAAGAGCGTGTCTCTATTTTAATACCCTTAACATCAAACGTAGAAACATACAAAGAACGTGTCTCTATTTTAATGCCCTTAACATCAAACGTAGAAGCATACCAAAGAACGTGTCTCTATTTTAATGTCCTTAACATCTATTAGAAATATACGTCCATTCAAGGTTGCTTGCCTACGATTTGCCTTAGCAACCTGATGAAATCTCGCGAATCTTCAATGGTGAACCACGTCCCAACAGCTAGTGCTCAATTTTGTGCTAAAAATCAATGAAAAATCCCAATTAAATAGTGATTTCACACAGTTATGGTTTTGCGATGGGTTGGTTGGGCATTTTTTTTTGCGATTTTTATGTATTTTTTCACAATTTTTGTGCGATTTTTTCGTAATTTAAACCCTTGAAAGTCTTTGAACATCATTGAATACTACAAATGATTAAATCAGGATTTTTTGAGGAAAAAATAATTTTGACCAAAGATTTTTCTAAAATTGGGATTTTTGTGATCTTTGAGGATTTATGCTTCTATGGTTTTCATCCTCTTTGACTGTAATATTCACTTGCAAAATCACATAATATTTATTCCTAATTGATTGATCTCCTCTTCTCATTAAATGATCTCCCTTTGTATATGAGACAACCCTTCATACACACTTTGACTTTTGATAAACTATAATTTTAAATTTAATTTAATAATTCTTTAAACCCAGTGGTAGATATCTTAATTTAGGCGCCACTTTTTAAATCTCCTTTAATTACCTTCATTGTGACTAGTTTATGTATTAGTGAATTTTAGTGAGTTATCTTCTTGTCTTGGTCGAATGTGTCTTATAAATCTGAACATGCCATGTTTCGGGTTGCTGAGCAAATTTCTCATAAATGTAAATTGGCTTATTTTGAAACGGGACAAATGTAAATTGGCTTATTTTGAAACGGGACATTACAGAAGCCTAAACAGCAAGGCTTGAACCTAGGTCATCATCGTGTCAATTACTCCATATTACGGCTAGATGGTGGCCTGCTGTGTTGACACTCTTCTAAAAGTTGAGAACACGTTATTCCAATGCTCTTCTAGAAGTTAACAATATATTAGTACAAGCAAAACAGGTATGACCACAATACTTTTAAGAGCCCTGCTTAGCATTAAACTGGTTTTTAGTTTTTAAGTTGCAAAAAGCTTGGGATTTTAACCCAGGACCTGCTTTGAGAGACCACTTACCAGTTCACCTATTACCTAACCTCATTCACATGCAAAAGTGGTAAATAGTTGGCTTATTTAAAATGGATAAAAAATGCCACTGTCTGTTGAACATGGTGATTGTTAAGAAAGGCCTACTATAAGTGGTCCCATAAAATGACTGTAATGAACAATATTCCCAAACCAGCAAAAAGCAGAAGAAAGATAAGAATATAGAACATTAATGATGCTAAAGATCTTATGGCGCTTATGAGAAACATTTTTATCCCTTTCAAGTTTTCAAGACAATAAAGGTTTAAGAATAATCTCTTTATTGACATATTTAAAATAATCAAATATTTTTGGGACAGCGAATTGTTGAGAGAAATTAATACTATGATTCAAAATGTGGTTAAATTTTAGAATGTTCTTTGAGGAGGGCACTATAATGTTAAGAAAATAATATTTGTTCATCACCCTGCAAATACATATTAGTACATTTTGTTGCAATATAAGCATAGATGTATATGGTGCCTTGTTGTACCACTTTTATGGTAGACGTCTCATTCAGCACTAAACCATCTCCCTTGCTTGAAGGCAAGCTAAACTGCTGCTGCCATCCATCCATCTTCTCTGATAAATCTACTGTAAATTTCACAGCATTTATATTCTCAGGAAAAAAGAGTCTCCAATTGGGAAGAAAATTCCTCCAAGACTTATAGAATTCATTTAGCTCATCCCCATCAAGCAACTCTGCATTTTGAAGGCCTTTTCTGTATGAGATTAACTTTATGCTTCCATCACTATCAACCTCCTTCCGGACACTACGTACTCCAGTTATGGCTCCTTGGTAGTCGTCTTTAAATAAGAAAAGATATCCAGGCTCAATTGTAGGCTCAATGATACTTTGTTGGTTGAGCTGTAAGCAATATTCAGTTATTGTAAACAGCTTGTAGAGATGCCTTGGCCTCAACTCATCCGTGCTATATACATCAAGGTATTCAGGAGGATGATTTTCAATTTTTTCTATGGGTGGAGCAGGAGGAGGAGGGATGCTCCTACACTGACCCTTGTCTGTTATTTTATGCAGCTCCCAGGCAGACCAATCATCTGCATCATCCATAATAACTCTATGACCCATGGACAAATATATACATTCCTCTGTAACTCCTTTAATACTATCGCCACAAATCCATATATAGTCATGCGTAGTGTTTCCATCCTCACTAAGCATGCTCGTAATATATACACAATCTCCTATATCTGGTAACTGAGGCAGGGTTTGCCACCTGGTTATTCCTCCCCCTAAATCAAGCATTTCGACATTGTACATGTCCTTGTCTTGTGCCGAACAGGGAGTCAAAGCATATACACACTGGTCTGTGACAAAAAACCTGGTGAATTTGTATGATTCAGCATAAATGTGAGATGGGAGAGGAAGCTTTCTAAGAATACCCTTTTGATATATGAACAGAAAAAGGGTATTCTCATTGTCAATTTGGGTATGGGCATAGAAAATGACTGAATTTTTAAGGGCGTTGGGTTTATAGTGGGGAATTGCATATTGGGGATTGTTTAGGGCATATGCCCATGTTTTATTCAAGGTCATCAACAAGGGTTTCATATGCCAGGGCATGTAAGCCATGATCGGGCCCAGAGTAATATCATTGGGCAATACAGGGATTAGATCTGCAATCCAATGAAATACAATTCACGGTTCAATATCATGTCTCAGAAAAGCTAACTACAAGAAATTTACATTTTCTTGTTGAACCCTAAAGTTACTGTTATCAAACCCAAGTGCTGCTACTGTTGAAAAAGGAACCCAAGTGCTGCTACCATGAAAGAAAAAAAAAGGTACACAAAAGAAAAAGATACTTACAAAATAGATGGGTGATTACTGTGCTCTGAAATAAATCAAAACCCCAAAAGAAAATAAAATAAAAGTTTAGGTAAAGAAAGTACCAAAATTGTTGCTTGATGTTGTACATTGCAACTGTAGCTCTTCTGAAAATTGACTTTGTGGGTCTTTGCCACTGATACTTTTCATCTTTTTTGTGCACGCCATGGTTTCTTTCCATCGGCATTCGGCAGCAAGCGTGCGTGGCCTTGATTTTAAGAGTGTAAGCTCATTCAATATATATATCTCACAAGAAACTTAGCGATTAAGGTACGATTCTTCTAAAAATTTTATGCTCTCATCGTGATGTCAACAGAGCAAAAAGTGATGCTTGCATTTCTAGCCCCCACCATAAAAATTGGAAAGGTGAATGTATTTGGAAAGCTTAAGCTTGAAGCAGACCGTCTTTATGCTGTATCGGGCTTTTGATATTGATATTCTTCTAACTGATGACGTGTGATCGAGTCCCGTGCTCTATCAAATACTTAACTTTTACTTTGAATCTTTAAATTTTTCTGTTAAAGTAATAAAAAAGTAAGATTTGATTCAAATAAAACTTATACTTTTTGTTCCTTTAATATTTCCTTTTTATTATCTTATTAAATGATTTGTGATAAGATGAAATAATTCTTTTGCTCTTGTATCATTATTTTATATTTATTCTTTTAATTGTTTTTTTAAAAGTTGTAATTAGTGTCAATTTTAGATTAAGTATTATGTTATAATTGAGTAAAGAAGTAAAATTTTATGTAAAAATTATGTTAATTAAATAAGTGTCATGTAGTGACGAGTATTTGTCTTTTTAATTTTGTAATTAATTGTAATTGTAATTCGAAATATAATTATAAAATTAATTATTAAACTATATAATTATAATTATAATTTAATTTATATAATTTAAATTGTAATAATAAAGGTAATTGTAAACTTAATTTTTAATTATAATTATTTGAAAAAATATAAATAAATTGTAATTAATTTTAATCTTAATCTTAATGTTAATTTTAAATAAAAAAGTAAAAATAACATATTCTCACATTTTCATGTCTTTTTTGACAAAATATTAATAATTTAGTATGCATACTAATTTAATATATTAACATACTATATAATTTAATATACTAAATGATTTAAGATTTAAAATATAATATTATTTAATTCTTAATGGCTTATTATATTATATTTTTTAATAATTTAATATATTTTATAATAAATAATAATAATATATTTTAAATATAGTATGTAATAAAATTTAATATAATAATATTATTATTATATTTTAATTTCAAATATTAAATATTATTAAAAAAATAATTGAAATTAAAATATATTATTATTATTATTATTATTATATTAAATTTTATTATATACTATATTTAAACTATTAAATTATTAAAAAATATTATTATTTATTATAAAATATATTTTAAATTTTAAATTATTAAAAAAATATAATGTAGTAAGTCATTAAGAATTTAAATATAATACTATTATTTTATATTTTATTATACAATATATTTAAAATATACTAAATTATTATAAAAATATAATATATTAAATCATTAAGAATTAAAATATAATATTATTAATCATAATTTGTCTATATGTGAGCTAGAGTTACATGGTGGAGCTCGATGGTTTTTTCCTGGCGATGGGTTTTTGCTAGGGCAACGATGCCCTAGCTTTGTTTATGTTTCTCTTGCGCGGGTTGCTGGCCCGTTCTCCTTCTGACCTATTGTTTGGGTTTGCTCCGTGTGGCTATTGTGGTGTGTGCGGGAGGTGCATGTGGTGTGGGGTGCACGAGTGTTGTGGTGTGTGCGGGTGGGGCTTGTGGTGTGGGGTGTGCAGTTGGCGTTTGGTGTGGGGCCTGACGCGTGGGGTTTGTGGGGTTGTCGTCGGTGGTGAGGGGTGTGGTGTTTGGGGTGTGTGACGTGTGGAGGCTGGTGTGGTGGGTTTTAGATGTGGTGGTATGGTGGGGGTCTCTAAGAGCTTGATGATTTCGGGCATGAAGCCGTCTTCGGGTCTCTCTGCGGGCGTGCATGCACCAACGATGGATTCCTCGTTTGTGGGCGAGAGATCTAAGATTAAAAAGGTGAATGAGTGTTTGCCGCGAAGTCATGATCGCCCAATTCTGGTTATCTCCCCGAAATCTGTGCAAGAGGACTTTTCTTATTGGAGCCACCATGTGTTGATTTGTAAGTTTCTGGGTATTCATGTCCCCCTCTCAGCTTTGGAGTCTTGGATTCGCAGATCCTGGAAAGTTGAAGGCGACTTTGATATTTTGGTGGCTGGGAATGGCTTTTTTATGGTTGATTTTTCTTGCATGTCGGATAACTATCACGTTTTCGAGGGAGGGTCGTACTTTTACAATCATGTGGGATTGTTCATGAAACCTTGGCATGGAGGATTCAATGCGACAGAGGATCTGCCTTCCCGGGTTCCTGTGTGGGTCTGTTTGCCATGGCTGCCGCTAGAGTTCTGGAGAGAGGATATTTTGCATCGGATTACTGCATTATTGGGGAAGCTGGCTGCCATTGCTCATAATACTTTGGATAAAAAGGTATTTTCATTTGCTCGCATTTGTGTTGAAATTGACTTAAATAATCCATTGCCAGATTCTTTGGAAATTTGTAATGGCTCTGCCTCGTGGATTCAACAATTAGATTATGAGTCCCTTCCTTTTCGATGTCATTTTTGTCATGAGTATGAATGCCTTCAATGCCATTTCCCAAGGGCTTCCAGATCGGCGGGGGTTTCTTCTCCTCCTTCTTCGGGGCCTTCAGCTGAGAAGGGAGATAAGGGCAAGGCGCCTATGACTGAGGGGGGGACCTAATGATGGATTTATTCCTGTTAAGTCAAAAGATAAGGGGAGGGGTCAGAAGCGGCCCTATAAAGATAGACAGAGTGACCAGGGTTTCAACCGTTTTGAGGTCTTGGATAGTCAGGCCTTAGAGGAGGGGATCTCAGTTGAGATATCGTCTGGGGCCACTGGTATGGATACCAGGCTGGAGCAGGCAATTTTTGTTAAGGATAACTCTCTATCGTTGGAGCAGGGGGGTGTTGGGCACCCTGATGCTTATGCAGGCCTACAAGATGATATTGTTTTAGCGAATTTGGCTAAGGAGGCATTGTCTTGAGGTAAAAGTCGGGGATCGGCTATTGGTCTTGAGGTGCAACAATGCCCTCTCAAAAAGGGGCATTTTGAAAATTCCTCTAAAGTTGGTCGCAAGAAGGATGCAGACAAGCTCAAATTTATTGGGGATTTGTTGATAGAATCGGGGTCAGTTAAGACCATTGAGGCCCACTTTGTCCAACCTTCCTCATGATTATTTTGTCATGGAATGCAAGGGGGTTGAATAGCGCCTCCCGTCAAAAGGCTATTCATGATCTCATTGGGGTACATTCTCCAGATATTTTATGTGTTCAGGAGACTAAGCTTCAGGTGGACCTCATGCTTCAGTTCTCTCCTCGTATTTGGGGGGCTGGTCAGTGCCAGTGTATTGGGTCTAGGGGAAGTTCCGGAGGTTTGGCTCTTTTTTAGGATCCTCGTAAGGTTGTTCCTCGCTAGTGGATCTCTAGCCATTCCTCTATTTTGGTGGTGGCTTCTATCTTGGATTTTGGGGAGACTATTTTGGTTAGTAATGTTTATGCTCTGATTGATATTCATGGTAAAATCCATCTTTGGGCTCATATCAGGTATGTTAGGTCTTGTGCTCCTTATTTGCCTTGGATCTTAGCTGGAGACTTCAATTTTGTGTTGTGTTTAAAGGAGAAAAGATGGGGGCTTCCGACACTAGGTCCTGCTTCTGATTTGTTTCGAGCTAGTGTGGATTCTCTTGCTCTTGTTGACATCAAACCCTCCAATGGCATTTTTACTTGGAATAACAGGTGGAGTGGATCTGCTGCGATCTCTGAGTGGCTAGACAAATTTTTGGTCTCTTGTTTTTGGGTTGGGAGCAAGTTGGTCACTTGCTCTGAGATCCTGGATTGGTGCGGCTCAGATCACTGGCCAATTAAGTTTTTAGCTTCTTCCCTCCCTAATTCTAAGAACCCTCCTTTCAAATTTTAGATTATGTGGCTACGTGATTCTTCCTTATATAATCTTGTCGCTCAGTGGTGGAGGGATGGAGCTCCTATGTATGGTACTGCTATGTATTCTTTTGTCAAGAGGTTGCAATATGTCAAGTTTCATCTTAAGCGATGGAATAGAGTGTGTTTTGGCAATTTATGGGCAAAAAAAAAAGGGAAGCGTAGGAGAGTCTTGCTGTTATCAATTGCCAGATTAGGGATCTGGGATTTTCTGAGGCTCTTGGGCATGTTGATTCCCAGGCTCTGAAAGTGATGGAGGAGTGGGAGCTTTGTGAAGAAATATTCTGGAAACAAAAGGCTAGGGTTGATTGGCTTCAAGAGGGTGACAAGAATACTGCTTTCTTTCATCACTCTGTGTAGGCTTGTCGGAATAAGTGTCATATCCCTTTTCTTGTCAATCATGAGGGCTCTTCTATATCTTCACAGCAGGCTTTGTCCAAAGAAGCTCGTCAGTTCTACTCTGCTTTGTTTACCAAGGATTCACCTCCTATTGAGGCTGATGAGGATATGGTCCTTTCCTGTATTCCTTCTTTGATCTCTAATGACTTGAACACATCTTTGATTCATTTGATTACTTTGTCTGAAGTGGAGGAGGTTGTGTTTGGGATGAATAAGGGGAAAGCTCTTGGCCTTGATGGTTTTCCTATTGAATTCTTCCAAGAGTTTTGGGATATTGTGAAGATGGATTTGTTGGAGGTGGTTCATGAGTCTCTTCATAACAAACAGATGCTTCGTGCCCTAAATGCTACTTTTCTGGTTCTCATTCCTAAGAAAGAAGGGGTTGATCGACTTGATTTCTTTAGACCTATTGCGCTCTACAATGTGGTGTATAATATTGTTACGAAGTTGATTACGGAGAGGCTTAAGTCTTTTTTTTCTATTGTTATTTTTGAGGAGCAAGGAGGCTTTGTGGAGGGTCGTCAAATTTTGGATGGAGTGGTGGTTGCCTCTGAGGTCATTCATTCCATGGCGATCTCTAAGGATAGGTCTATGTTCATTAAGCTAGATATGGCCAAAGCTTACAATAGAGTTAAATGGAGATTTCTTCAAAAGATTTTGTTGGCCTTTGGGTTTTCTCCGGATTGGGTGAGTTGGACTATGAGTTGTGTGACTTCTTCCTCCTTTTCGGTTATTGTGAATGGTGAACCTTCAAAGCTATTTTGTGTTTCTAGGGGCCTTCATCAGAGGCATCCGCTCTCTCCTTATCTGTTTATTATTTTGGCGGAGGGGCGCTTCCTTAAATTCAAGGTTTCTCAAGGTTTGATTCATGGTTGGCAGTGGGGGATGGGTCTTCCAACGCTTTCTCATCTCCAATTTATGGATGATACTTCCCTTATGGGGTTGGCTCGTATTCGTGAAGCTCAATCCTTCAAGAAAGCTTTGGATATCTACCTTGTTGCTTCGGGTCAGAAAGTTAATGAGCAGAAGTCATCTATTTTCTTCTTTAATACTCCCCAAGCTATCCAGTGGAGGATTGTTGGAATTTTGTGATTTCAAATTGGGTCTCTACCCTTTGTCTATTTGGGGATTCCTCTTGCTATTGGTAGGCAACCCCGGTCCTCCTGGCAATTGGTGCTTGATAAGCTGAGGAAGAAGGTAACTCATTGGACTCATCAGTGTTTGTCTACAACTACTAGAGTTACTCTCTATAAGTCTATTATCTAGGCCCTCCCCATCTACAAGTGTTTTGTTCATTCAACCCCTATGTATTTCCTTAGGGAATTTGATGCTCTCTCTCGTCAATTCCTTTGGAGTGGCAATTTGATGTCTTCTAAGTGGAGTCTTGTAAACTAGGATTTTGTGTGTCAACCTAAGCAGGAGGGGGGTCTTATCTTACGCTCTGCTATTTTGAACGAGAAAGTTCTTGCTGCTAAGCTTTATTGGTGTTGGTGCACTAATCAGCACCAGTTATGGGCTCAGATTCAAAAATCATAAGTATCTTAGAGGTGTTTCTTCCTTTGAGGTCCCTCGCTATCCTCTAGAGGGGAGTGGTTCTATGATTTGGCATACTCTGAAAGTAGGGGCTTAGTTGATTAAGCATGCTCTTTTCTGGATCTGTCACTCGAGATCATTGGCTCTTTTTTGGTTTGATGCTTGGGATGGTCACCCACCCCTTCTCTCTGGTTATCCTCATCTTCAACCCCTTTGTGATGTTTTTACTACTACTGGCTGGGACACTGTTGAGCATTACAAGATCATTGAGCATTGTGGTTTTGTTGTTACCTTTCGCTGGAAGGTCCCTGCTGAATGGCCTCCATGGGGGTCTAAGGGGAGTAGGCGAGAACTTGCTCAGTTTTTGGTTTCCCGTGCTTGTAATTCTTTACAGGGCCCAAATATTTTGGCTTGGGATGGCTCAGATATGTCTGGGAAGTACTCTGTGTTTATTGGCTATAAGCAGTTGAGTAGGCAGTTGTTTGGAGATATGGAGGTCCCTTGGTGGAAGCAAGTCTGGCACAAGTTGTCTTGGCCTAAGTGCAATTTCTTCATGTGGTTAGTGACTCAGAACAGGTGTCTCACTTGGGATAATCTTTGCAAGCATGGATTCCAAGGCCATTCAAGATGTGTGTTGTGTTGTGATTCTGAAGAAAGTGTGTCTCATCTATTCTTCCAATGCCCTTACGCTAGGGAGATTTGGCATTTTTGGTGGAGGGTGTGGAATACGCCCTGCTGGCATGTTTGCTCGTCAGCTGAGTTTGTGGACTGCTAGGGCAGGGCCCCTATTTCTACTTCCTTTCTTCAAGCTACTTGGGGGATTGGCCCATCCTTCATTATATGGAATCTTTGGTTGGAGAGGAATTGTTAGATTTTTCAGGATGTGTTGTTGGTGGCCCCTCGCCTGTGGCAAAAAATTATGCATTCCTTGGGAGAAACTATTGCTGCTAAGTGTGATCTATCTGTTTCGGTGGTCCCTTGTGATGTTGATTGTTTTAAACGTCTTCATCTTCCTCCTCCACAATGACAACTCATGTGCAATAGATGTAGACATCCTAATCCAAAGGTGAATAGGGAGGGAAGATGGTCCCCTCCTCCTCAAGGGATCCTCAAACTTAACACAGATGGCTCTTCTTGAGGAAACCTTGGTCATGCTGGTATTGGTGGTGTTGGTCGAGATTGCTTTGGAGATGTTCAGTTTATTTTCTCGGTGTATAAGGGTGTTTATTCTAATAATTTAATGGAGGCTCAGGCAATTTTATTGGCGGTGGAGCGTGGTAGCCAATTGGGGTGGCGCAGGATCATTTGTGAGTCTGGTTCGTAGGTTGTGGTGAACCTGTTGAATAGGCAGAATCTAGATGATGTTAGTTGGAATTTGGCTTTGATTGTGGAAGAGATTCTCAACCTTTGTACTTCTCTGGAGTTTGTTACTTTCACTCATATTCCTAGAGAGTGGAATGGTGTTGTAGATGGTTTGGCTAAATGGGCCTTTGATCATATTCATGACTAGACCATGCTGGATCAGGGTCAATTACCCCCTGATTTGTCTCAACAGTTGGACCACTTGGTGGAGCTTGATAGGGCTATGTAATGGCCTTACATTGTATTTATCCTTGGTTTAATAAAGTTTTTACCCCTCTTTTATTTTATAATTTGTCTATATGTATCTATATAGAAAAATCACTTTATTTATAATATTATAAATAAAAAATTAAAAACTATTTAAGTAGACATTTATATTTTATACAAAAATCACTTTATTTATAATATTATAAATAAAAAATTTAAAACTATTTAAAATAGACATTTATTTTTTATATACCTAAAATCAATGATATTCATGATAAATAATTTTGAAACATTTTAAAGTTACCAATTTACATCTCTACATTAGAAAATATAAATATTTTTTAAATAATTTTTTTTTTTTTTATCAAAAAATAATAACTAATTAACAATCAATCATTATTTACTATCAAAAATTTATTAATAGCTAATTAAGCACAACTTTTTCCTAGAATTATATATATATATATACAACACCCCGCAACCAACCCAAAAAAAATAAAATATATATATATATATATTTAATTAAGTCTAGTCCTATACCCCAAGTCAGTGGAGCAGGCCACTGCCACACTTTATAACTGACCCCGGGTCCCGTTAGCCATTCACACTACTAAGTGGGAGTCAACCTAAGAGTATTGTGTAATGGCAAGTACTAATAAATGTAAATATCTTAGATATCTTAAATATATCTATGTAAAGAGATTATTTTATTTACTTAAAAGTTATTTTATTTTACTTTTTGAACTATATTTATTACATATACATAATTTTTTTTTAAATATTAAATATTTTTAAAGAATTAATTCTACTAATAATTGTCAATAGTGGCATGGTGTGATGGTTAAGTTGGCTCATTGTTGTTCTTGCCATCAAGATTCAAACCCATTGAGGTGTAATTGTTGAGTGTTTATTTGGGGATGAGGTCCCCTTTGTGACCTCACCGGTTTACCCCTCTAAATTTTTTAAAAATCTACTAATAATTATTTCATATATGTTGAATTTTTATTTTATATTTTTAGTTAATTATTTAAGTTTAAAATAATAGCTAGTTAATTATTTAGTTTTAAAATAATAGCTAGCATTTATATATCTATCTATAAATTATAAGTTCGTGTTTACCCCTCTAAATTAAAAAAAATCTACTAATAATTATTTCATATATGTTGAATTTTTATTTTATATTTTTAGTTAATTATTTAGTTTTAAAATAATAGCTAGTATTTATATATCTATCTATAAATTATAAGTTCGTGTTTACCCCTCTAAATTTAAAAAAAATCTACTAATAATTATTTCATATATGTTGAATTTTTATTTTATATTTTTTGTTAATTATTTAGTTTTAAAATAATAGCTAGTATTGATATATCTATCTATAAATTATTATTTTGATAAGGACATATTTTTTTAATGTGGTGTTTATTTTAAAAATATTATGTTTATAATTAAATATTAATATTTTGACATGTAAATGGTTGTCAAATTTAAGGTTAAAGATAAGAGTTTTGTTAACACATTCATGTGATGTTATAATTGTCGAATGCCTCTCAACATTAATTAAGTATAATTAATTTAGATTAATTAAATCTATTGGGTTGACAAATTGAATTATTGCTTTAGAAATGAAATGAACAAAGTTACTTGGTTTCGAGAACAACAACAGACAATTAATGTGATGTTGGATATAATCCAGTCATCTAGGTATAAGAAAAGGTGCATAACTTATGTGGATTGATCTTGAGACTTGCATAATTGATCTCAATTGTGGAAATGATTTGTAACTCTTAGGATCGACTTAGCATAATGTCAACTCTCAAAAATTGATTCACCTTGGCCTTCAATATTTGAATTCTTGTACTTGGATGATATATTTGAAAAACCTTTGTGGAAGTTGTAAAATCAATAAGGTCAAGTTATTATAGGTTAACCCCTATTTGGATTGGGTATATAATTTTGAGTGAATGATTGAAGAAAATACTCTCATGCATGCAAATGGATTATGGGATTTTGATGTAGATATATTCCTTTTAGGTTCATAATTGAAATGTTCCTAGAATGAGTTGTTCCTCGATAATTGATGATAAATTAACTGCGTGCATTTAGTGTTTGTAAATAAAAGTACATAGCAAGAGATCACGTAAATGTGTGATAATTCAATCCATAATGGCTAGTAGGAAAGGATGAAAATGTGATGATTTTAATTTAAATTTTAAAGATTTAAGGGTCAACCACAATTCAATAAGAAATAATCATTGACATCAAAGTATAAATTTTGAGACAATGAGTCAATGTATGGGGATAGGTGTAATAAATAATGGATACTAATATGTATATGGGAAGAGGATAGCGTGGAATAAATGAGGAATACATTGGAATGTGTAAAATAAGGTAGGGTAAGGATTGGGTCAAGAGTGTTGCTATTTGTTACTCTGATTACAGTCATTGCCTAAAAAGCGCCATTCCCACTCAAAATTTTGCTAAGTCTAGGTCATTTGTGGTATTTCCTTAGGTTCTACTAACCTTGGTGGGTGCCACTTAGGTTATCCTAACCCCCTCTTATACTAGTTTCCCCCTAAAACTTATTCATTATTTTATATTGGAAGCACGTTACTAAGTTATTATAACTTCCCGAAATACTAAAATGCTTTGTGAAGACCTGGGTCTTAGAGTTCTAGTGTTGGTGATCCGTACTTAATGTTTTATAACTCTCTCAAAATTCTGTTGGGAAGGGAAATTAAGTGAATTTCAAGCATTGGTGGGATTTTTGATAAGTTAAGAAACCATTGGCGATTCTCGCTAGGGTTACATGAACTCCTTACTTCACTGACTCAAAGGGCGCTATTCTCCAAAAAAGTAGAGGGCAGTAAAAGTGTAGGTTTTCCTAACTTCGGAAGATTCCAGTAGCCTTTTAAGAACTACCATAATGAGCGATGGTAATGAAAAATTAATGGTTAGTTAAAAGGGTGTAACTATAGAGCACTCATATGCAAGGAAACCAATATAAAAGAATACCATTGCCAAATACAAGAATGCAATTAAAACATGAAAAGGATTAGAAAGAAAAGAACACCAAAGTACCAAATTTTTTATATTGCGTTATATATAATTGGTGCTTACAAAATTTGGTATTTGTATTAAAAAATTAGGGCTATCAAAAAAACATATTTCAAGTACATAAGGAAAAGATTAACACACGGATTCCCTCCACTACCTGCTAGAGATGCTCAATTTAGGCTAGTGACAACAGGTTCTCATGAGATTGTAGAAATTGGGCAAACAGACCCATATCATTTCACACCAACCCTGCATGAAGGAGAGTGACTTAGATTCTTCAGTAGTTTCATGTTGGGTCGCAATTGCAATGCAAATAGTGTCTCCCACGAGTCCAGTTCTAGGAAAATGACTAAGCCCTCTGATAGCCACATTTACTCTATGCATGTATTCAGTCTGAACTAGGAGTTTTGTTTCCCTCATTCCCTAATCACATCACCTTGAAGTACAAACCATGTTATAAATGAATGCTCCAAGAGTTCATGGTTATGCACATGAACTTGGTTCAAGAATCTCTCTCCTAGGATATCATGCAGTACTTCTTCCTCCACTTCACTTTGAATGACAAAGACCTCCCTTAGCTAATCCAACAACAGCTTGAAGAAAGGGCTACACTCAGCTTCTTCAATCGTAATGGTGCAACCATGGTAGGAGGGTCCTCAAAGAGAACAATCCAAATGATGTAACAAGAGTTACACAATAGAAGTACCACAAAATATGGAGGCAAATTCAGATGCAAACATTCATAGTATCATAAATCTTGATTACAAATAGCCAGCCACATCCGGGCTTGCAGATTCAACACACATGCTTGATTACAACATGCTCAAAATATAGTGCTCATACATGCGAGCAAAAATATTACAGATCGAAATCTATATACATCTTATTCTGTCTTCCTAATTCTATCTTCATCTAATGGTTCAATAATAGATTTATATCACATCTATGGGTCGAGAAACATCTGCGTCGGCCAAAGATCACCATAATCTCTGAGAAGAAAAGTGTAATGTGTGCAAGAACATGTCAGCCTCAAATATGAAATTCATCCACGGTAGATGCATAAGGTGAAGTGTGGACCTAAGTGTAAGGTCGAGGAAACTCCATAGGAAAAATATAAACACACCATGAGGATCCGCAAGTCATAGGAAAGATCCATGATCGATCCAACTAGCTATTGGGTTTTGAAGTTATTTTAGGGCCAGTCCCAAAAAATGTCGCGTACTCCAGAAGTGATAACTTACCGAAAAAAGATCCAAATGAGCTGAAAACTTGGAATACGACAATTGAATATGTCCTCAATGATATCCTAGGTATGCAAGATCTGGTGAGAAAACATGAAGAAACACCGGATCTACCAAATCGAACCAAAACAAGAACAAAACAAGAACAAAACAAGAAAAAAATTGAATGAAGATGTTTTTGGTTGATGCAAGATTGCCAAGAACCAAGGATGCTCCTACATCAGACATCCGGGGTTAATGAAAAGTGAGCCTCTCACTTTACAAGGACAAAAGGAAAACCAATATGGTCTACCTTAGCTTGAGAAATCCAAGAAGAATCCTCCACTAGTCTAACCTTCCATTTCACCAAATATTCCTTGTACCGTCTTCCACGAGTCCTCCTTCCATCTCTAACCTCCAAAATCTCTTCTATCTCATCTGATTGTTGTTTAGGAAGCTATTCTTCCAACTTCACTTTGTTGTCTTCACTGAATTCTACTTCATGGTACTGATGTAAATCTATAATGTTGAATATGGGCGATATACCCACGTCATCTAGTAATTCCACTTCATAAGAATTTCTTGAACCAAACTTCTTCAAGATCCTATAGGGTCCAAACTTCCTCATCTTCAATTTATTGTATGTTCCAACTAGAAATCTTTATTTCCTCAAGTATACCATCACTTCATCTCCAACTCTGAATTCCTTATGTTTCCTTTTTTCATTTTCTTTTTCCTTATATTTCTGGTTCATGTTTTCCAAATGTTGTTTCATTTGAGTATGCACTGTCTTCATATGTTCTGCAAATTCTACTGCTTTTGCACTCATTTTATCTTCCCTACTGATGTCTCTCAACTATGATATACCTCTAGGATGAACTCCTATAACAATCTCAAAAGGTGTCCTTCCGGTATTCCTGTTCACTAAATTATTGTAGGAAAACTCTGCTTGTGCTAGGACTAGATCCCAACTTCCGGTCTTCTCTCCAACCAAACATCTCAACAAATTTCCCAAAATTTTGTTCACTACCTCTGTCTGTCCATCTGTCTATGGATGAAAAGTAGAACTGAACTTCAAATATGTCTTAAACTTCTTCCAAAGTGTCCTCCAAAAATAACCAACAAAATTTGTATCTCTATCTAAAACAATACTGTTAGGTAATCCATGCAATCTGACCACTTCTCTGGAAAAAAAATATGCTACATGTACTACATCAATTGTCTTCTTACAAGGTATGAAATGTGCCATTTTAGAAAATCTGTCCACTACCACAAATACTGAATCATTAACTCTCTGTGTCTTAGGCAAACCAAGTATGAAATCCATGCTGATATCCTCCCAAGGCCTTTCTAGTATTGTCAAAGGTTTATACAATCCAACATTCTGACTACTCCCTTTTGCAACTTGACAAACTTTGCAACTCTACACAAATTTCTTGGCATCCTTATGAATCTATGGCCAAAAGTAATTCTCACTCACTAATGCTACTGTCTTGTTAATTCCAAAATGTCTTGCCAAACCTCCACTATGTTTCTATTTCACCAAGTTATCCCTCATTGAACTTTGGGGTATACACAAATGATTTACTCTAAACAACATGTCCTCTTGGATGAAATAATCCAACCATTGACTTCTATCCTCCAAAAATGGTTCTTTACAAGCTCTCCAAGGTTCTGAAAAATCTGGGTCTCCCTTATACAAATTTTTCAACTCATCAAAGCCTAATACCTCCACTCTCATCTATGCCAGTAAATTCCTTCTTCTACTCAAAGCATCAACTACTCTATTTTAATTTCCACTCCTATGCTTCAAGAAAAATGTGTAACTCTGCAAGAACTCTACCCATCTCATGTGTTTTTGATTCAACTTACCTTGACTGTTTAAATATTGTAACGCTTGATGATCTGTATACAACACAAATTCCTTAGGTAACAAGTAATGTCTCCACTTCTTCAAGGCTTGAACTATGGCATAGAACTCTTGATCATACACTAAATATCTTCTTCGTGCATCATTAAACTTCTCACTGAAATAGGCTATAGGTCTTACTCCTTGACTTAACACTGCTCCAATTGCATTTCCACCTTCATCACAATCCGCTTGAAATACTTTATCAAAATTTGGTAAAGCCAACATAGGCTGCTTTGTCACCTTCTATTTCAACAAATCAAAACTTTTGTCTGCTCTAGATGTCCATCTAAAATCCTTCTTATCTCCCCTCATTGTTTCTATCATAGGGCTACAAATAGAACTGAAACTCCTAATGAACTTTCAGTAGAAACTAGCCAATCTATGAAATGATCTTACCTCTCCAATGCTTTTAGGTGTAGGTCATTCAACAATAGCTCTCACTTTCTCAGGATCCATCTTTAATCAATCTACTGATATCACAAATCCCAAATATACCAATTCTTCCTTCATGAAACTACACTTCTTTATGTTTATCAACAATTGTTCTTCTTTCAACCTCTACAAAACTTGTCTTATGTGCAAAAAATGTTCTTCCCTTGTCTTACTAAAAAATCAAAATGTCATCCAAATATACAATCAAAAACTAACCCAAGAATTTCTTCAATACCTCATTCATCAACCTCATGAAAGTACTCAGTGCATTTTTCAACCCAAAAGGCATCACCAACCATTCATACAATCCTTCATTTGTCTTGAATGTTGTTTTCCACTCATCTCCTTCTCTGATTCTGATATGATGATATCCACTCTTCAAGTCTATCTTTTTAAAGTACTTAGCTCCACTCAAACAATCCATAATGTCATCTATCCGGGGCAAAGGAAATCTATACTTCACTATGATCTTGTTTATGGCTCTAGAGTCTGTACACATTCTCCATTCTCCATCTTTCTTAGGTGCAAGCACAATAGGTATTGCACAAGGACTTAAGCTTTATTTGATCAAACCTTTCCTCAACAACTCTTGCACTTGTCTGTTCAATTCTTCATTCTTTGTCGGTGTCATCCAGTGTGCTGCTTTATTAGGAAAAATAGCTCTAGGAATCAGATCCATGCAATGACTAATACTCCTTATAGGTGGTAATCCATTAGTTACATTATCTGAAATGATAGCCTCATATTCTATCAACAACTCTTTTATCTCCTCAGGTTGTCCTTCTACATGCTTCAAGTCTTCAATTCTCTTAGGCACCAACACATAGCACATATTCTCATGTCTTAGTCCATCTAGAAATATCCTTCCATCAACCAAATAGATTCTAGCAGTCATACAAATCTTAGCCTTAGGAACATCTTCCAAAGGTAACAAAGTCTGCTTCATCCGATTAGCAACAATGGTGTCTATGTTCTTCTTTCCATCATGAATAGCTTGTCGATCATACTACCAAGGCCTTCCCAACAAGATATGGCATATATCCATAGGAATAATGTCACACAAAAATTCATCATGTTAGTTTCCTATCTTCAATTTCACCAAACATTGCTCACTTACCAGTATTTTATGCTCATCTTGAATCCAGGCTATCTAATAGGGCTTAGGGTGTTTCAACCTTTCCAACTTCAGTTTGGTCACCATTTCTTTAGAGGCTAGGTTCTTTGAACTTCCACTATCAATGATCACTTTGTAACATTTACCAGCTACCTTGCATCTGGTCCTGAACAAATTCTTTCTCTGCAATGGTTCTTTCTCCAATTCAATTTGACACAACACTCTCCTATTCACTAATACCTCTCCTTCTTTTGGTTGATTAGATGATCCAGCATGATCTTCCTCAAAAAAGGTTGTTCTCCTATTGTTCTCAGTATTTATGCTTGTCTCTCCTTGTTTGCATTCAAAGGCTCTACGTGCTTGTCCACTGCATTTAAAGAAAGTTCCCCTAAATACTCCTTTCTCTTGTCCTCTATCATCTTTTCTATACCCTTCATTTCTATAACCACCATATCATACTCTTCTATAAGAGTTTCCATCATCTCTTTGATATGAATTTTCATTTTTATTGACCCCCTTATTCTAATTTGTAAAGGTTCCTCTTCCCCCTCCAGTAAATATTCTTCCTCCCTAAAATATTCCACCTCTTCCTCTCTGTCTTTGTTCATGTATTTTATTTAGCTTCTCTTCTAATTTTAGGGCACACTAATATGCCTCTTCCACACTCAACAACTTAATCAAACTGATCTCATTTTGAATAGATGTCCTCAAACCATTCACATATCTAGCTACTTATTCAATCTCATCTTCTGAATGTCCAGATCTAATATTCAACTTGTAGAATTACTTAGTATACTCTGTCACATTGGATTCTTTCTGCTTCAAATTCTATAATTTCTTGAACAAACTAATCTGATAGTCTATAGGCATAAAATTTGTCTTCAATTTATTCACCATGCAATCCCATGATCTTATCTTCTCTTTTCCTTTTCTTTGTCTATCTGTCTACAAATGTTCCCCCCAAAGGGATGCATGTCCTCTCAACTTTGTATAGGAAAATTTCACCTTCTTATCATCTGGGGTACCTTCAAAATCAAAATATTTCTTCATTTCTATTATCCAATCCAACAATTCATCTGAATCCAACTTACCATTATAATCCGATGGATTGAAATGTGGCTTAGTGTTCACTCTAGTTAGGGCTCTTATGAACCTCTCTTCTCCCTGATCAAGGCCAGGTTGCTCTTCTCTTGCAACTTCTTCCTGTTCTTCTACTTTTTCATCACTTACATCATCAACTGGTTGACCTCTTCTCTGGGCCATTTCAACTGCTTCCAATCTTGCAGCAATTCCTCTCAACATCTCCATTACAGCTGAGTCTAAATTTCCACATGCTCCATTTCCTCTACCATTTCTTCTTCCCACCATCTCTACGCAAGTACTCTACAATTGTAGGTCGGATCCTCAATCCACCACCCTACAAAAAATCTTCAACAGGACTGCGCAACTTCTGATGATCTCACAAGGAACAAATCTTGCTCTAATACCAGTTTGGTGCAACCACGATAGGAGGGTCCTCAAAGAGAATAATCCAAACCATGCAACAAGAGTTACACAACAAAAGCACCACAAAATATGGAGGCAAATACAGATGCAAAATTTCATATTATCAAAAATCTTGATTACAAATAGTCAGCCACATCCGAGCTTGCAGGTTCAACACACAACCCTGATTACAACATGCTCAAAATATAGTGCTCATACATGTGAGAAAAAATATTACAGATCAAAATTTATATACATCTTATTCTATCTTCCTAATTATATCTCCATCTAATGGTTCAATACTAGCTTTATATCACATCTGCGGGTCAAGAAACATCCGCTTCGGCCAAAGATCGCCATAATCTCTGAGAAGAAAAGTGTAACGTGTACAAGAACAGGTCAGCCTCAAGTCTGAAATTCATCCACGGTAGATGCGTAAGATGAAGTGTGGACCTAAGTGTAAGGTCAGGGACACTCTATAGGAAAAATATAAACACACTGTGAGGATCCACAAGTCATGAGAAAGATCCGTGATCGATCCAACTAGCCGTTAGGTTTTGAATTTATTCCTAGTCCCAAAAATTGTCACGTACTCCAAAAGCGATAACTTTCTGGAAAAAGATCCAAATGAGCTGAAAATTTGGAATATGACAATTGAACATGTCCTCAATGATATCGTAGGTATGCAAGATCTGGTGAGCAAACATGAAGAAACACCAGATCTACCAACTCGAACTAGAACAAGAACAAAACAAGAACAAAAATAAATGAAGGTGTTTTTGGTTGATGCAAGATTGCCAAGAACCAAGGATGCTCCTGCATCACGTTATGATGTCATTCATCAAAACACCATCTCTCTATGCACTCACCATTTTTAGGATGCCATTTGGTTTGCTAAATATGGATATTTCCAATGAATTTATAGAAATTAAGAAAGACAAATGTGAGTTGGATCTCATTGGGACTTGGAAACTAAAAAGATAGTGAGATGGCATAAGTTAAATGCTGATGTGAGAAGGGCTTATTTAAATTTCCAAGTTGTCCCTTCGTCTCAACAATTTGTGCATGTGAGCATTTTCTAGTATGTATATGTCATTTAATTCGACACTTGGGAATTGTACCAATTATAAATCTAACTTGCCATGGGGCAAGATTTTGAGCAAGAAACATTTGGGTGATTATCAAAGATTGTATTAATGGAATATGTAATTATGATTACCCCTGACCATTAATGCGCTTTCATTCATTGGTTTCTTGGGTGGGTGATTAGCTAGCAAGAAAATACCACTCTATTTGGCAACCATTTGGGTAACCGCTAAGATTGGAAGAAACCATTTTCCTATATGTTTGATGGAAGAGAATATGTGAGGGTCCAGATTTTATCAAAGTGTATTGTTTGTAATAGAGGAAGAGGAACATATCTTGATATTCATTTTTCTCTGAATTTATTCATGTTTGCAATAATCTCTAGCCTATGAGTTGCGAGTTTTGAGTACGATGCTTACCGTACCAATTTGTGTGTCACATGTGGGTGATGTGAGCATGTTCTTTGTGTGGGACATCATCTTAAACATTGTGATCATTTATTGCATTCATAATAGATTCTTGATTCACTTCTCTAATGATCATTAATTGTTTAATTCTTTGTGCTTAATGGTTCGTGGTCTCTCCAGTCTACTCACACTAATTTCATTTTTATGAATTAGTGTTTGTCTCCTTTTTTTCTTTTAGGTTAAAAGCATACCCATAATAAATTAAATCACATGAGGGATTTGTACCTTTAAAATTTAGAGGAAAGTCACAAATGCAATTGTGACCTTTGTAGAGCTATTAGTGTAATTAGCCTTTAAACACCTTGGGTAATCGCGTCAATTTTAGATATTATAATTGAAGTGCTAATCCATTCGCTAACACTATCAATCCTATATTATGCATAGGGTTATGAGTAGTCAAATTAAGGATACCTTAACTATTAGTTAAGTTATATGATCATTGTATTTAGACATTTAGGTTATCCCAGATGATATATTTATGTATCTATGCTAGCTTGGGTGACATCCAAGGCATATGTGAGATATATATAGGAGTTAGCAGTTAGTTTGTTATCATCATATTGTAAATTTTTTTCCTCTTGGATAATTTTGGAGGTTTCCCCCCTCAAAGTGGCTTGTTATTCTCAAGTATTTTTGATTAATTATAATATATTTCCTCTTTTTTTTGTAATTTTTTTTTTCTACAATTGGTATCAGAGCATGACGTTGACATTGTGAAGGGTGAGGGCCAACTCAAACCAATTTATGAGAAGGAAATATTAACTATTCTCAATGCACAATGAAATAAAAGAGGCCATATATGATGGGTAGAGACTTCAAATTTAAGGTAGATCATGATAAAATATTTTTATAGCAACATTTATATTTTGAACAACAACAATAATGGGTTACTAGATGTTGAATTATGAATTTGACATCATCTATAAGAAAGGGAAGGATAATGTTGTGATTGATGGACTATCTAGGAAATATGAGACGATGAATCATTATTGTGTGCCATTTCTTTTTTATATGAATATTGGGTTGAAGAAGCCAATAAAAAGTGAAAAAATGACATTATGATAAGGAATTTCATTCAAGAGATGAAAATGATCCAAGTAGTTCAAATAAGTTTTGTTGGAAGGGATAATATTTGTAGTAAAAAGAGATATTGTACCTATAGAATAATTAGACTATCAAACAAAAGATTGTTGAAGAGATCCATGGTTCTTTAGTTGGAGATCATTCAATATTTTTGAAGACATATCATCACATAAAGTAGGATTTACTTTGGGAAGGGCTTAAAGGTTGGGTGCAATGAAAATATTGCATCAACCAAAAAGATTTATAAGTTCTAGTTAAGTTTATTTATTTATTTTTAGTTTCTTGGTTGTGGCTTCAAGGATTTTTAGAGGTAATTCAGGAAAATTGAGAGCATCACCTTGTAGAAGAGCATAATGGATATTTTTTAATTCAAATTTGGTGAAGATAGGGAATTTTTTTGTGAAGTTATGACCTTGTGATTTTTTGGTCTGTTAACAACTATGTGAGTTCTTGGTCTGATTTTGGATTTGTGGGCTTCTCAATTGCACTCAAAATTGTGAGACTTTGGTGTTGAACTAGACAGGTTTCTCCTTTTATGACTGGTTCATATGGACTTATCTATATTTGCGAGAAAATCGTTGGAATCTCACCTTGCAATAATTTCACATCTTATTAATAATTGTAGGAACATTTTTCCTATTTGACCTTTCAAGAACTTCATGTACAATTAGAGTTTGCAAATATCTTGTGGCTAAGTGGATTTACAAGAAAATTCTAGTAAACTAGACAAGTGCACTGATTAAAAGGTTTTGTTTGATAAACAAATTTCACATGAAGGACAAAATGTACTAAGTGTATGGTTTTCAAGTAATTTGGCTATTTTCTAGAACCCAATAGTCAAATAGTTTGCAAAATTTCCACTTCCTATAGAACTTCCATTTTCTATAAATTTAAAAAACTTTCACTTCTTGTGAAACTTTTACTTCCTAATAGTTCCTAGAATATTATTAGTCATTTGCATATATAAAATTTCAATTTTTTGTTGCTTCTATAGACTTTCATCTTGTTTCCACCTCTGCACACTTTTTGATTGTTTATTCCTTTGGATACTTGTGGCCTACTACTGCACTCAATATTTTTACAACAAATTGGTTGTTGTAATAACCAAGATTTGATTTGATCCAATTTCCTTGGCCAATGATGGATAAAACGAAATGTTGTCTTCATTTTTAGAGGCCTTTTAGAAGGAGTAAAAGGGATAAGGCCAAATTTGTATCTGGTTAATGGTGATGTAGGTTCTATAAGCTCTATATACCCTATATAATGAAGTTATGATAATAAATAAGTACTTTTTGTTGAATTTGTGGGGAAATAGTATATTTAGGCTATGTGATCAAGTTTTTGATAAGGTTCCCTAGTCATGATTGTATCAAGTGGTATTAGAGCCTAGATTTCATGTTGAGGATGTGTGTGAGGACAATGGTTTCATATTTGAGTGAGATAGGGTGTACTAAGTTATGGAGAATTAGGTTGTGATACCATATTGATTTGCACAATTGGTACTAGAGCATAGTTTTATCATTGGGGATGTATTGAGTGTGTAGGGAAGGTTTAATGGATGTGTTTAGAATCCTAAAGATTTGTTGCAGATGTGAATAGGATTCTTTAATTGTAGAGGATTGCTGATGACCTTAAAATTGTGAGAAACCCCTAGGGTTGCGTGTGAGATTTTTATAGGTATGAAGGAGTCTTGTAACTATAGAAAGTTTAAAAGTGTGAGATCATGTTGGTTTTCCTCCAACATGGATTATAACTAGTAGAAAGTGCATAGGAATTATCCACAATGTAGTGTAAGTGGGTAGAGGAAGTGTAAGAGGTGCATCTTGCAAGGTTTCTATTGGTTAGAGGATAGGTGTGTGAGAAAGGGTTTTGCTGCATGTTATAGAGGCTATATATTGTGAGGTTGTATGTGTGTAAAGATGACAAGCAAGAAGAAAGTCATGGGAAAGGCATTAGGAATTTTAGTTCTTGTAAGGAGAGAAATAACATACAATCAAGAATTAATGAGTTGAAGAGGATGTTGAAGGGTTTGAAGGATACCATAATGATAGTGGAAAGAAGGAAAATAGAGGTAAATATGGGTAAGGTTGAGTCCCATCATTTTTTTGACAAAGGTTTGTGTGTAGGTGAAGCTATGTGTTCAGAGAAAGAGAAAGAAGAGAAGGAGAAGATTGCAACAATTGGAGCATGTCTTTTGGAAGGTGTGGAAGAAGTGGAGAAAGAAGTTGTAATAGAGGTAGAAGATTAGAAGGAGAATTATGATGTAGTTGTGTGTCCTTTGGAGGATATGGAGGTGTTGATAAATGTAGCGTAGCAAAAAATTAAGAAGCATATTGAGATGAAAGATGAAGAAGAGGATGAAAAGGTAGAAGATGAACCTATATGTGCAAAGGAAGATGAAGAAGATGGTGGAGTTGTAGAAACATGTCTTGTTGAAGGCATGGATGATGTAGATGAAGGAGTTGAAGATGTTATAGTAGAAAATGATGGTGAAGAAACTATTACAACAAAAGATAAAGAGAACATGATCATTATTTTTTATTTTTATGGTGAAGATGAGGAAGTGGATGTTAATTTGCATTTAGATGAAATGGTGAGAGTGGAAGGAGAGATTATTGTAGAAGAGGAAATATGTGAAGAAGATGAGACTATCATAGGAGAATTTTTTCCTATAAAGGACATGATGGGTAAGTGGACAAAGATGGGGGACCAAAAAGGGGTCTTAAGTGGCCACTTGATTTTTTTGAAATCAAGAAAGATTGACCTTAGATGATCTGAATTGAAGATAGTTACACTCAAAATCTGAATATGCAACAAAAATAAGAGTTGTAGTGCTCCACATCTACTTTCTAAACTATTTTTTTTGAAAATGGTAGAGATTACGATGCTCAAAAGGGGGGATACACAAAGTGGTCTCATTTTCTCAAAAAAATATAACATAGTGTGGTCCCTAAAATGCTAACTTTTTTTAAGTATTTCAAAATTCGCTTCATTAAGAAATTAGCTAACACCATATAGTTTATGCCCAATTTTTTAGTTTATTTTTTAATGAATATATGATTTTTTTTATCAATTTTGAAAGTGGATACATCCTGAAAAATAGAAAATTTAGTGTGCTTCACATAATATTTTTGAAAATTGATCGAAAATCATTTTTTTTAGTGTGTAGAATAGAGTCTAGTTTCTAAAAATGTAATTTATTTGAAATTTTGATGAATGGTTAAAAAATACCACACATTGGTTTTTGACAAAAAATGGATACAATAAAAAAATGAATTAAAGATAAAAACCTTAACATACTCCAAACGTGAAAATAATTACATGGCTAGAAAGCTAAATCTTAACATTATCATGGTATTTTTTGACTTGACATTGAAAAATGTGCAAACCTGATGGGGATCATGCTTGAGATTATGTTAATTTTTTTAATATTTAAAAAAAAAAAATTTTGGATGTTGAAATGTCACTCCAAACCTTTGGGTTGGAAGCCCAAGGAAAATCCATGCCAAAGGCTTGGAAATTTCTAAAGGAAACAATAATTTGAGTGTGTTATTGTTTGATTTGGAATTTTCTCTCTTTCTCTTTCAATGAAACTATATACATGAAATTTATATATGGAAATTTACTTTCTGATACTTTAAAAAACATTACATATATATAGTTTTAGGATGTTTGAGAATGGTTTTGAATCTCTAGGAGTTATAATGCAGATTATGGGTTTTTGGAAGATCTTATAATTTTTTAGACTTAGTCAAATTTTAGTAATCAGTAGGCTCCCATCATCTTGATCTCTCTATCTCACTCTATCTATATCCCTTACACTCTAGACCTCTCTCTCTCTCTCTCTCTATCTCCATCCCTTTCTCTACCTCTCTCTCACTTGAGCTCAATATCTATCTCTGTATCTTCTCTCTCTCCTTCTATCTCTAATTCTATCCCACCTCTCTCTCTCTCTCTCTCCCTACCTCTCACTCCCTACCTCTCTCCGTCCCTCTCTCCTTCCCTCTCTACTTCTCTCTATATCCCCTCTCCCTCTCTCTCCCCTTCCCTCTCCATTTATCTCTATCTCACCTCTATCTCTCCCTCCATAAATCTCCCTCCCTCTCTCCTTCCCTCTCTACTCTCTATCTCCGCTCTCCCTCTACCTACCTCTCCCTCCATCACTCCCTACCTATCTCTCTCTTCTCTCCATCTCACCATTATATCTCTATCCCCCTCAATCCCTCCTCTCTCTATGTCTCTCCTTTCCTCTCGATTTCTCTCTATCTCACCCCTCTCTCTCTCTCACTACCTACTGTTGACATATTTTATGCCACCCTTGGATGCACATCATTTATATCCGATCAAAGAGATCCTATGTATGCATCTTGTTGAAATCCATGATTATTTTTGATGAATTTGGGTCTTTGAGGTTTTGAAATCCTCAATTGTGTCTGATTAGGGTTTTAAATTAGATGTAGGGTTTAAACCCTCCTAAAACCCTAGTACTTTTTCCTTGTCACTTTTTTTTTGTTTGCTCGTTGACCTTTTGTACTGAGTTCTTGGTTGGCTAAGTTACAACTTATGTCTCAGGTGGTCATATTTTTTCTGGTCTCTTTACCCATGTCTTCCGGTTGTAGTGCCAATTTAAATATTTGACTAAAAGTCTTATGTTTGAGGGCCAATAAATAATTTTTTCCGAAGTATTATATACCTAGGTGTGATCCCCATTTTAAAACTACTTTGAGCATGTGCGCAAAATGCATCACTTAAAGTGATTTCCCATCACTAGCTACTAGTGCATCATGGATTGACTTGCCCTCATCAAATTTTTTTCAGCGATGAGCAATGCACTAGTATTTCTTTCATATTGCTAGCTCTCTTCACATCACAAATTGATAAATTCCTATTGAAAACAAAGTAGCGATGAGAGATGGACTATATTTCTTTGCATTGTGCCTTGCCTTTGTATCGCTACAAGTTGATCACCGCTAATTTAATTTATGTGATGTGAAATGGCCTATATGTCCCTTCACATCACATGGAATTTGTGCATTGCTATTTCATGTTGAAAGGTTCAAGTCAAATGTGTGATGCATGATGAATGACCCTGATTTAAAGATGGTGATTGAATGGTCATCGCTAGCTTTTAATGCATCAGAGTTATAAACATAAGAGTTGAGGGCCTACATGCGATGAGCGATGAAGGTGTAAATAAAGGAATATTCTCTATCAGGTGTCATCATATCACTAGCCTCCTTCACATCATGGTTATGATCCAGAGTAATAAAGCCTTTGCATGATGAGCGATGAAGGCATGATATCTTCATCGAAGGGATAGGTGGATACCAGAGGGAGCTAAAATGTAGTCCCTTCGATATTCTGATGGATGAAAACATAGGTTCATTAGAGGGAATGATGGATATTGGTGGGAAATTGCTGATAGTCCCTTTGACATACCATTAGGATGGTGATGACGACGGATGGCGAATGATGAGGCGACACATGTCTTGGTGGGCCCGAGGTTTTGTTTTGATTTGTATAGTTTCAATGGCTTAGATTCAATAGAGAGGATCTATGGTCATCACATGCATCATTCACATCACTATTATGAATGATTCTACCTAAGTGCTTCTTGTGATAATATGGTGGGTCTAGGCTTGATGTGCAACAGAGTGATAGTGCAACACACATCCTAAGCAACAAGTGGTAGATTTTCATTGCATCGCTAGCCTCCAATGCATTATGGATTGGTGTCTTTCTGTCTTAAAGGAATGAGTGATGTATTAAGGTTATGCGATAGCCGTTGATCTCAACTCTCCTACGATCAAAAATTGTGTTTTCAAGTTCATTTGGGAATCTGATCTCAACCATCCATCTCTAATCCAATTGCCAAAATTCAAACTTCAACAGTCAATTGATTCTGTTCATAGTAGATTTACATAAGCTATTGTCTCAGTGACATTCCTAGCTACTAGATCAAATTTGATCAGCTTGGATTGATTAATTACACCTTTTCAATGCTCTTTTTCATTTTTGTGTGGTGCCATTACTCCTTGATGTGTTGTAGAGGCCACATCTCTCCTATCAAGGTATGTTGGTTTGATATTTTGTTGCAAAATTCATGGGAGCTCCATCCCTGCATTCATGATTTCAAATCTTGGGATGTGCTCAAGATTTTAGAGCCTTTATGGCTTGGTGGTTGCTTTGTTATTGGTGCAATTTAGATATTTTCTAAACCTAATCAAAATTCATATTTTTGTAACCCTAGTTAGTTTAGGGTTAGGGTTTTGATTTCAAATCTTGGTTATGCTTGAACCATAAAGGAAAATATTGTATCATTATCATGGATTATTCCTCTGGCACCTCTGGGATTTTTCTTTTATAGACCTGTAACTCTTGCATTCTACCATTGTAAAGGTTACTTCACGTTTTATGTCAATAAAATTACACTATTATCACCATTACCTCTTGCATGTTTTAGTAAAATTCATTTACCTTCGTATTTGAGTGTGTGTTTTAGTTGTTTTTTGACATATTATGCTATTTTGAAGTAGGAAGGAACAAACTCTAAATTTAGTGTATCGCCTTCTTTCACATTTCATGTCTCTTTCTACCCCTTTTCCTTTGTGATATGTTAGAGTAGGTTAGCATTAGGACTTTCATGTGCTAGGTTAGACCAACACATTTGCACTTAGTTTGGAAAAGGAAGCCAACCTTCTCTGAAGACTTGACCTCAATTTACAAGGTCCCATACCTTGAGGTAATTTCCACTGTGTCATTAGAAAATTAAACTCTTGTTCAATAGGGTACATTTTTATGTGACAAAAATTCTTGGCACGCCTGGTGGGACAAGCTTCTCTCTTCAATGCATCTTGCCTTTTGAGGCATATATTCAAAAATGATGGACACTCCATTCACATTTACTAGTTCAAGCAGTGTTGGTTTCATTTCATGTTGTTGAGGAAGTGGAACCTTCTTCAACGTTTTAGCCTTTGGAGGTGTTCTTCAAGCACCTAACAACTTTGTAACTCTTTGGGTTACTCTTTGGTATGTACCCAAAATCTGTGGTTGGGTAGTCCTTTGCTCTTATTTAGTAAATTTTGAAGCATTTTCCATGCATTAAAATGTCCTATTATAATGGAAACTATATGTATACTCCCCCATTTTATGCTAATTCCAACTTTGCACCTCCCAATCAGCCATATTAGGTTGGTTATGCCTCCCATTCCATTCCATAAAACCCTACTGTTATGGGTTTTTGATCTTATAAAAATACATACCACCCACCCCACCCTTCTCATTCTTCTTGAACACCTACACATTCATATCAGTAGCCCCAAGAGACTTATCACTTTGAAAATCAGCCTTGTTCCTCTCCTAGTCAACCACAAATAATTTAAGTGTAAGTGAAGTCACAAGAATTTTTCTTGATTTTAATAAACAGTTGGGTATTATTTTGGGACAACAAGAGGCTCCTTATTCTTCCTTTCAACCCCAAAATGAGAGTGAACTCATGTCCATGGTGAAGGATATCTTTAAAAAAATCATTCAGCTTCAGGAACAACAAGGGTTTGACCAACAACATGAGGAGTGGGAAAATCAATCCTATCAAGGGCAGTAAGAAGGTTATTTCCCACAACATGATGAGTTTGTCCATTAAACTCATTATACACACCAACATAATAATGACACTCAATGGATGTATGAGTAGTATTTGGAGTCACAAAGAAGGCAACATGAGGAGTGTACAACAAGAGATGTTGTGGCTAGGCAAGAAAAAAATAGACTTGCCCTTGCTCCAACACAAATGCCTAAGACTCAGGTAGCCCCTTGTGTCCCTAGTTTCAAACAAGAACTTCCACCATTTCCAGAACAACCTACTAAGGAGGAGGTAAGAAAGCATAAATTACCAAGTTTTAGGAGCCCTAGCAAGCCTCTTGAAACTTCTATTAGCCTTCCTTTTGTTTCAAAACAACCTATTGTTCCAGAGGTTTGCAAGCCCAAAAAATTTAGTTTCAAGAATCCTAATCAACCTCTTGGAACTCCCATTCAACCTCTCGTGCCATCAAGCAGATCTTCTATGTTGGAGATCTTAAGTTTTGAGAGCCTCCATTCCTTTCAAGAACCTATCCTTGAGGAGGTTGTTGTTGTGGAGCCTTCATGTGCTCAAAATAATGAGTGTCTTCATTTGTTGCAAGAAAAAATTCAATATGAAATAGTGTTGCAACAACAAGACATTAAAAAGGTAGAAAAAATTGATGTAGTAGAGGAATCAGTCTTGTCATTGGATGCTCTTCCTTGTTTTTTTGAGGATGAGGAGGATAGATCAGCTATACCTACATCAGTTGAAGCCTCTGAACAACTTGATCTTGGATTTATGGATGAAGATAACTCCATGGGTTTGGAGAAACAACAAAAAAAATGTTCAACCTCTGTTATTGTGGATGAAGATCCATAGTCTATTGAGGTTTGAAATTATAAGTTGGAGGGCCTCTCTTGGGATGTTAGAGGATTTTTTTTAGGTTTAAACAACAAATCATCACACATATAAGAGGCACTTTTTTTTGGGAATAGGATGCCATTTAATTGCAATCCTAGACATATTTCATGTATCTCCTAATTCCTTGGAAAGTGTTCCTGAACACTAGGATTAGAAAGAGATTAAATTTGAATGAAATGAACATGTAAATTGGAATTTGTAATTATTTATAACTAATAGGAACATGTGAGGGCATCCATTTTGAGTTCCTAAATAATAGGATCACATGGGGGCACCCACATGGAAGGTGGAACCCACCGTGTTTCAGTTAACTGTTTGGAGGATTGAAAGCACTTCAATAATGCATTCCTAGGTTCCTAAAATATAGGGATTGATATTTACAAGAGTGGAGTGGAACTATCAGTTCAATATCAGCTCTATATCAATTTAGTTCAGTTTAGTTCATTTTATTTAAGTTCAGTTTAGTTAAGTTATCTTTAGTTGCATGTAGTTGACTTGAGTTCCATGTAGTTATCTTGAGTTGCATGTAGTTATTATGAGTTATATGCTAGTCGACTTGAATAATCACTTTAGTTGCATGACAAATAATAGGTGATACTTTCAGTTAAGTGAGGATGATCAAGCATGCACATTGTTTGCATAAATTGATGGAGATATATGTTTTAGTTAACTCAGTTTGACTTGGACCCACCTTGGGCACCCAAGTTGGCATCTTTCAATTAACACATTTTGCATGAGAATATATTTACAAGGTTTAGTTAAGTGGGCCCATTATTGGGTGCCAACTTTGAGGTGAAGCTTCCAAGATATCTTCAAGACTAGAGTTCAGTTAAGTGCTCAGTTTGGGGTGCCAACTTTGAGGAAGACTTTGCTTTGAATTCTGTTTAGGAGGTGGAACTCTACTTGGAAATTCTAGGCGTAGGTTTTTGAGAGAAGATTTAATGCTTTGTAATTGTCAAATATTAGGAGTTTACAAAGCTCATAATTGCCTATTTATTGCAGAAAGTTGTAGAAATTTTCATATGAGTTTATTGCAGGTTGTGAAGAAGCATTGTTGAAGAGAAAAGAAGCATATCAATCAAGGATTGATACAATGTTATTGCAATCTTATTCTAAGGTTAAATAATACAAGTAATATCAATTTTGGTGGAGTTTTTTTCCTAAAAGGGTTTCTCCACGTATATGCTGTGTCACTTCTATCTTCTGTCTACTTTCTTCTACAACCTTCTATCTAAGTCTACAAAAGATAAAATTGATTTAAACAGAATAAATCATTGCCAAAGAATTGATCTATACAGATTAATCATGCACTATTAATTGTGAAAAAGAATACTTAATTAGATCTACAGTCACATAGTTTTACAAGTTTTAAGCTACAAATTTACTTTCATTTTCAACAAGTGGTATCAAAGCTAATGGTTGGGTAGAGTTTGGGATGCCTTTCTCTTAAAATTTTGAAGGTTTTTTGGCTGTAGTGGGAGCTTTTACTATTGTGTTATTGTAGATTTATAAAATAAATGTATTGCAATGAATTCTACTTCTCTTCTAGATATTGAGAGCTTCAATGGATCTATTTATGAGATGTGGAAACTAAAAATCAAGGATCTCCTTGAAGAGAGAGATCAGTGGTTAGTTGTTTGTAATGATAAAAAAACACCTTCATCTATGTAAGATGAGGATTGGACTAGGATTGATAAGAAGGAAAGAGGAACCATAAGATTATGTCTTGTTGATGCCATTATCTTGAATGTTTTAGATGAAACTATTTAATATAAATTATGGTTTAGAGAATAGGTGATATTTATCAAACCAAAAGTTTTACTAATAAGTTGTATCTAAAAAGACAATTATATTCTTTAAAGATAAAAGATGGTGATTCTATTGCACATCATTTAAATGATTTCAATTTGATTCTGATTCAGTTAGCATCTGTAGATGTAAAACTAGAAGATGAAGATAAATGCATTTTGTTACTTTGTTCTTTACCAGATTCTTGGGAAAATCTAATTGTTGCTATCAGTGGTAGTGGTGCAGATCCTATGATGGACAATATAATCCCTACCAAAGTCTTGGGAAAATCTAATTGTTTCTATCAGTGGTAGGGGTGTAGATCCTAAGATGGACAATATAATTCCTACTCTCCTATCAGAGAAGATGAGGAGGAAGTCTAAATTAGGTTCCAAAGATGTCTTGTTGGTAAGAGGTAGGCCTAAGGAAAAGGAACCCAAGGAAGAAAAGAAAGGAAAGGGTAAGTCAAAAGGATAGTCTAAAACCCCTGGTAAGAGTAAGGTAAAGTGTTGGAACTATGGAAAATTGAGACATATAAAGAAAGATTGAAATAGAAAGAAAAAGAGTTTTGATGCTTCTACAGAGAAATCCTCAGATGACAGTAATGATGCATTGATGATTTCATGTAAAAATGTTAGTGATGACTCTTGGCTTATTGATTCAATTTGCTCCTATCATATGACTCCTAACAAGGAGTGGTTCTCAAAGTATACTAAATATGATGGAGGCAATTTCTTCTTTGGAGATAATAGCACAACAAAGATTATGGGAAAAGGAGAGGTAAAGTTGTGTTTTAGTGATGGTAGGGTTAATACCCTTAAAGATGTTTTACATATTCCAGTACTTGTTGGAAATCTACTTTATGTATCTAAGTTTAATGATTCTAGAATGCATGTGACATTTGATAAAAGTGGTTGCAGAATGGTGAAAGGGAATATGGTGATTGCTAAAGGATCTCGGATTGGGACTTTGTTTAAGCTGAATACCTCCAATTTGAATAAATCAACCAATGTAATTGAAGCTAAAAATACATGTATGTTGTGGCACCATAGATTGGGCCACATAGGTGAAAAAGGTCTTAGGACCATTCTTAATAATAAATTGGTTGATGGTATTCCTGATTATAATATTGGAAAAAATGATTTTTGTGAGCATTGTGTGTTTGGAAAGCAATTTAGATCTTCATTTCCTAAAGAAACAAATAAAGAAAAAATATTTTTAGAGATTATTCACTTAGATGTTATGGGTCATGTGGATATTGACTCTATTGGAAAATCTAGATATTATGTCACATTTATTGATGATGTCTCAAGATACACTTGGATTTATTTTATGCATAAAAAATCTGATGTGTTCAATAAGTTTAAAGAATTTAAGGCTTTAGTTGAGAAACAATCAGATCATAAGATAAAAGTGTTGAGATCAGATAATGGTGGTGAATATTGTTCTAAGGAATTGTGAGATAGAAAACTAATCCATATACACCTCAACAAAATGGAGTAGTAGAAAGGATGAACCGAACCTTAATGGAAAGAGCTAGGAGTATGTTAAGTAGTGCTAAGCTAGATTGGTGCCTTTGGACTGAGGCGGTATGTAATTATTTTTATTTAATCAATAGATCCCCTAGTTCATCTATTGAAGATAAAACCCCTTATGAGATGTGGTTAGGTAAGAAACCTAGTGTTTCACATTCAAGGATATTTGGTTGTGAGGCTTTTGTTCATGTGCCTAAAGAAAAGAAGTCTAAGTTGGATCCAAAAGCACATAAATGCATATTCATAGGTTATGGTGAAAATGTAAAAGGTTACAAGATTTGGAATCCTCTAACCCAAAAAATTACTTTATCTAGAGATGTGATTTGCAGGGAATTTAGAGCTTATACTGGAGAAGAACAACCAAAGGAGAAGGATACTTCTTGAATAGTGCATTTTGAGACAAAAACTGAGAATCATGAAGATGCACATGTTGAAGAAAAATTAGATGGATTGGATGAGGAGAGTTCACAAAGTTCTGAGATAGATGCTCTAGAGGAGCATATTGAGGAACAAGAAGAACCTTCTTTGAGAAGATCCATAAGACAATGAAATCCCGTTGATAGGTATAGCTCACCTGATTTTCGTTGTATATTTTCTTTGTTGAGTACTAATGATGAACCCAATTCTTATAGGGAAGCTTTGTCTTCAGATGAGAACAAGATTTGGTCACAAGCTATGCATGAGGAAATGGATTCCTTGGATCACTACAATAAATCCCTATGATTTGCTCCATATTTTGCTTCCACCCACTTTTTTAATGTATTTTTTGCCAATTTTTTGAAAACGTTGGCGCTATTTATTAGGATGGCACTATTTTTGGCATTTATTTGCACTGATCAGGACTAGTCAATGATAATTTAGTTGCTAATTTGTGCTGAAATTAGAGTTGCCTTTATCAGCAATATTGGCTTAAAGTGTGGCATCTCCATTAGCACTGCCTTTGGCTCTGAGTTTAGCTTCGAGTTTAGTGCCACTTTTAGCTTTGACTTTAGCTTCGAGTTTAGCTTCGGGTTTAGCACTAGTTTAGACACCCCTATGTTGAAGAGACTTGTTTATATGTCTCATTGATGATATAAAACAATGAAATGTCAACAAGACACAAGCACATCGAGGAGAGAATCACTTATGTCACATCGACAAGGTATATTTACAAGTGCTTGATGAAACACAACTCTTGGATATAATGAAGTAATGTTGATGAGAAATTGAGATATTGGTAAGAGAAATAAGATTGTCTCATCGACACTCTTCAAGTAATGATCAAAAGCATACATTGCTATAATACTAGGAAGGTGAGCAACATATGTGGTAGAGTAGTATACACCAAAACCCCACAACAAGAAGCCTTGAGAAAGGCGGTAGTGCAGTAAACATTAGAAGGGAAGGGAAAAAAACTGCCATACCGCAATGGGTATAATAAGACATGGCGGTAGTATGGTAATCATGGAATTATTACAATTTATAGCACTAAATGCAGCAAATTACATCAGTCACAATCCATTTGAATAAACCATTTAAGGAATCAAGAATATAGCCCGCCAAAATACTCTAAAACTCTAATAAACATACTCTTAAATTTTTGTCGAAATCTTATTTTCAAGCATAGCCTACCAGAATGGAGTTTTCATTTTAATAAACATACAATAAAACCTTTGTTGAAACTTTATTTTCAGGCATAGCCCACCAAAATGGAGAAGTGTTTCAGCAAATAATGACAGAGAATGGTAAGGAGATGTGTGTGATAGGAGGCATATGATTCATTGTTGTTTATCTCATTCCTGCTTTGATAAAAAAAGGTTACAATGTTCGTGCTACTATTTGCAATCTAGGTATTTAATTGACATATGTTTGCATAATCTCAAATTCCTTCAAATGCTTTTGAAGTATCAATGTATCCTATATAGGGTTTAGAATGACATCTTTTAATTTTAAAAAATAAATCAGATGCTTTTGAAGTATCAATGTGTCCTATATAGGGTTTATAATAATTTTTTTTTATTTTAAAAAATAAATAAATGATGTATTTTCTTGTGATTAGATAATGTGGAGATCTCCTAAATCTGCCCTAGCACACTATCCTCTTTCACACTATGTTCATTACTCCAGCTGCTAGGATTTTTCATTTGACATCTTTAATATCTTCATGATAGTTGCTTTTAAATAGATCTTAGTCTTTGATTTAATATTTATCATGGTAACCCTTGAGTTCCATAATCCACCTTGAATCTCTTCTAAGAATGTTGTCTTAAGCTAAACTACATAGTATGCATATAAAGCAAGTCCTTCATACCCGCCATTGTTCCAAACCACCACTCACCACTTTTCTTAAAATGTTGCCTCCATAAGCACAATAGCATGTTTTAAAATCATGGTTTCTAGTGATTGACCATTAAAGTCACTAATTTCATCAAGATACAATCAGATTTTTGTCTTCAAACTTAAGGCATCATGCAGGATAGCATTGTTAATTGTTTGTTGTGTACAATTTGATTTTCTTGCACATTTACTGCTTTGCTAACTACCTTTAAGACTAGATATTGCACCATCATTTTCAATCTCAAACAACTCACTCACTATCACTTGAAGATTCCTTTCATGAGCATCCTTGTATAAAATCAAACTATTCCCTATAGATTTCCTACTTACTTACTAATATAGGGGACTCATTGTTTCATGGTATTTTGAGTTTTATTTAGAAGGGGTTAATATGTGTCATTTTTATGTGTAGGAAGAATAGATTGTTATGCAACATTTAGGTATGGATGGTTCAGGAAAAAATGGATTGCTATCAGTGTCATAACTAGGTTGGATTGTACCTTGATCCGGTGTGAAACACTTTCGAGTGTTTTCGCTCTGAAGTAGAACTTGTGTGTAGGAATTTCCAAATATTCGACATAGGAAGCTCCTACATTCTAAAGATAAAATCATCAATTTTCTTATCCATTTTTTGATCCAACCTTACATCTTTAATATCCGATAGAGAAAGTTTGTACATTCTAAAGATAAAATCATAAATCTTCTTATCTAGCTTCTAATCTAATTTAAGGTCGTGAATATCAAACAAAGAAATTTCCTATATTCTAAAGATAAAATCATAAATTTTATTGGTCCAATTTGAGATCCAATTTCAGGTCATGAAGCTCCGACAGAGAAAGTTCCTACATTCTAAAGATAAAATCATAAATCTGTTTGGTCCAATTGTAAGAATTTGTCTTTTTAATTATACTTTCTGACATTTGTCTTGATACAAATTGTTACTTTAGAATTATGGTATTTATTTTCTTCTAATATTTTCAACCCTCATTTAAGGGAAGAGCTCCAAAGATGGTTCCTTCAGATGGAGACTACACTTTTCTGCTATAGGTTCCATCTAGAAACACTAGAAGCTTAGGTATTGCCATACTCAGGTACAATAAAGTTTGAGGTTACCTTGTTCTCCTTGATACAAAATATTGTCCTTCAATTCCTCTTAATCAACATTCACTATTATGGACTTCATCATTGTACCTTTCATGCATTCGATTTAATTTGTTATGTGGAAACATGTTGTCTCTATCTTTTCAAGTGATGACTATTGTGTAAGATTTTAATCTACATGACTGCCACTCATGTTCAATTCTTCTGAATTTTATGATGCTTGGGGCTGCTTAATTTTAACCAAAGTATTAATGAAAAATATCTTGGAATCCTTGATGATCAATTTTGTCAGAATCATGGCTATGATGATAGTGGAATGTTCTTATTAATAAGGATAAATCTTTATCAATAAGGAGATTACCCCTTACCAACATACTCCACTATCCTTGCAAAGATTGATCTTTAATGCTTCATGGATGGTTTACTTGTGATTATCCTTCTCAAATGAAACAATAGGGCAGCAGGCTAGGCTCAACCCTTGTGGGAGCCATATTTCACCCCTCACGCTATAACCAAATAAACAAAACAACAACCTAATTTTATCTATACCTGCACAATGAGAAAACATGTTAGATAAAACTGAGCATATGATAGCTATGTTTGATAACTTTCTTGTTTTCCTGGACATCTATGGTATGCAAGTTATTTGAATGCACATGATGATCAAATTATATGTTTATAGATGCATGCACATATTTTGACTGGTGATCCTTCATTTCTCTAACAACACTCTTCTCACTCAAATGCAGGGAACCTAGGAGCAGCAAGGAAGACATCAACTTGGAGGGTTAGACAAGCAGGAAGACTGAAGATGATACAAAAAAAAGCAATTTGTATTCGTCATTGAGGCAATGACGGGTCCCCTTTCTCTTTATGCGCATTTTTCTCTTTTGTATCTATAAATGTATAGTTTTTTGTGATTATATGCATTCAAATAGTCAGTTCTACGACTTGTGTGGATCAACATACATTTACATTATCAATAAAGACTACATTTTTGAAAGGATTGTACAATATTTCCTATATTATATGCATCTGCATAAGTACAATCTAGTAATGTAATCTTTTGATTTTGTTTATGCACATGAATGTAATGTAGCATAAATAATAATGTACCTTACTCTTCATTTGAAAATCACAAAATCTCTACTTGATTGATCTATTAAATTTTGTGTCTTCACGAACATATGTTGATACAAAATGAATGGAAGAAGCATCCAAGTAATCCTAATTTTTTCGGCCAATTCATACCAAAGATTGAATAATTTAAGGATATTGCAATAGGTAATTTGTATCGACACAAATAATATTACTAAAGCATTTCAAAGTTTAGGCCATAAGAATCATCCTTTTTTAAACATGGATTGTGTTGTAGCCAAAATTCCATCCTAATTATTTTTGCATACTTCCATTTTCACTCATCTCTTACATCCACCATATGCATAGAATTCCTATCATAATAACTTATATTTAATAAAATCCCTCACGTGAGCTTCCAAATAAAACCCTTGATCACAACATCAAAGTGTATTCCTCCTTTGAAATAATCCTATGATTTCTCATAGAATATTTCCAAGATGCCATGTCGATGAGAGTCCCTCCAAAGTCTCCCTGACATTAGCACAAAGCACAGATCAGAAATGTAGATGAGACACCCCTATGATGAAGCGAATTATTTATATGTCTCATCGATGATGTAAAATAGTGAAATTTCAACAAGGTACAAACATATTGAGGAGACAATCACTTATGTCACATCGACAAGGTATATCTACAAGTGCTCGACGAAACAAAACTCTTGGATATAAGAAAGAAATTATCGCTGAGACAGTGGCATATCAACAAGAAACATTAACTTGTCTCATCAACACTAGAAACCAACATTAGAGGAACACAAGATCTAATGTCAAAGAGACATTGAGATATCGATAAGACAAATAAGATTGTCTCATTGACACTCTTCAAGTAATGATCAAAATTATACACTACTATACCGTCGGGAAGGTGAGCAATATATGCAATAGAGCAGTATACAATGCAACCTTGCAACAAGAAGCCTTGAGAAAGGTGGTGGTGTGGTAAACAATATAAGGGAAGGGAAAAAAACCACCATACCGACATATCGAAGAAACAATGAGCATTTTAATTATAAGTCTCTTCGACAATTATGAAATGATGATTAGTTTGATTGATGTGACTAATGAAAATATCGATGAGACTACCGCTATTAATGAAGAACTTGATCATAAAGGTGATGTGATGAAGTGTCTTGAAATTTGATAAATATGGCCTCAAAGAAGTTGAAATCACTGTGAATTATAATTGAAGGATTTGGAGAACCAAGTTGGATAGCGATAGGCAACTGGAAATTTGTAGCATTTATCCAAGTAAGTGGTCTAGACTCAACTCAAATTATTTTCTCTGTAAGTAGATGAAAGCATTGAATGAGTAGGGTTGAGATGGAAAAAACCTGAGGAAAATAGAAAGCAAAAAGACAGAAAAATGAAGCTAGGCAATTGATTCAAGACTTAATTGATCAGTGTCCTGGGTCTAGTCCAAAATCCAAAAGAATAACATAGCTTAACCCATCGTGTGTGACATTAGAAGATAAACATAAAAAATTGGGAGATGTATGGACTCCATGTAGGGGTTATGACCTCTTTATTTATCATTATAGGAAGAAATTTTGGCATAGCCCAGTGTCAAACCCATGGAATTTGAATTTTGGTAAACTTGTAGTACCCAACATCTTTAGGAACATAGAGTTAATCAAGGTGTTGGAAAAGAATTACAATCTGAAGATGAGAGAAATTCATTTGCCTGATGGGTCATAGTTCATGGTCATAAAGCCAAATTATATTTCCATGATTTTTCAGCTAAACACTTCCCTGAAAACAAAATTATGCATCAGAGACTTGTTGGAGGAATACCGCACCATGGACACAAGTTACAAGAGGTGGAAATTTCCTCTACATAGGGTTGAAGGTGTAGGTAACCAAAATATGAGGTTCTCTAGTGAATATAAGCCCCCATTCTCTATGGCTTTGTTTGAAGAATACTTTCAATACACTTATTAATCAACTGGTCAAGTATTGGGAATTGATGTTCTTGAGAACATGATAATTGCTCCCATGGTTTTAGCCACAAAAATCAAGAGCCATAATTCTTGACCCTATGATTATGCAGATTATTTATTAGAGGCCATCAATAATTCCCTCAATATCATCAAGAATGACAGTGAAGCCATTAATTTCAAGCACTATTCTCTTTCCATGCACATGATATTATATGAAGGGAAGGTGATGGGGATATGGGGTGAGGAATTAAGAATAAAATACTTAGATAATGATGGAAATTCAAGGTCTGTAAAAATGTGGACATCTGTGGGAGGTCCCACTACCTATATTTTGAGGATTATTTTGTCAAGCCACTATACAAGATGTTAGGCCACAAATGTGACTACAACCTCTCCCCAGAGATCTTAAGATTTCTCTGACCAAAAGATATGGGTCATGAAGCAGGGATAAATCACAATTAGGGGGATTGATACATGTTTGGGGATTGTACTATTATTAGGGTTTATGGATTTGAAGCTGCACCTTATTTTTTGCCTAAGATTGTGCCAAATAGAGTTGCTTATTTAGAGATCATAAGGCAATTGTCATTTTCAGATTTCATGCATTTAAAGAGCTATGGGAGGAAAAATTTCATGCCTTCCACTTTATACTTTGGTGATTTCACTATTATCTCTGATTCAGGCTATGGCGGTGTTAGTGGTAAACTCGATTATTATGGCTTGCCGATTGGCAACAAAAGGGAAAAGTTTGATCCTAAACACTTCATTTGTGATGCCAATTTTTTTGAAACATTGAAAGGGTATGAGCATAGTTTCATTTTAGAAGATGTCATTAGAAATTGTGAAGAAAAATAAAACATGATGAGAATGAATGCCTACAATAGGGTTATGATGGCTGAGGCTTGGAAGGTGAATAATAACCCAGGCTACATAGGGGCTTTCCCTGAGGTACAGGATCCCACATAAAGAATTGAACAGTTAATCCTCCATGAAGAAGAACTGATAAGAGATGTGCCACTTGTACCATTTGAAAGAGGAAGGGGCATTGGTCCTAGGAGGCAAGTAGAAAATATCACATCACTGGATCACTTATCACCTTAGCCTACTCTTGAAGTGAGATTTTTAGTTGGTTCCCCATCCATGGAAGAAGATAATACTGAGGAGGAAGAAGATGTCTCATAGTTTAATGCTCCTGTTATACCCCAATATGAGATTCCATTGGAAAGAAGTGTGATCATGTTTGAAGCCTCTGATGAGCTATTAGATGATGTGAGGCATCGTGCAATTCAAGAATTTTTTGCAGATGATACTTTTGTGCAAATCCCTGAATTTAAGTCCTTTATATATGAGTATAAAGGAAGACTAATAAGATCTAAATATTAAAGGACATTGACCCTGAGAAAGAGGCTTATGCCTTGAAAGAGTTGCAACATGAAGTTGATAGGGAAATTAGAAACATGACTGCTGAGAGAGGAAGAGCATTATTGCAAGAAGGTGGAGTTATGCTCTTTCCTAGGTGGGATATTAGTTCAACCATTGTGTTTGACAACTTTTGAAGAGAAAGAATAAAGCTTCACATATAATGGATAAAGCAGGTGACAAGGTCTATATAGGGTTAAGGTATAATCTTGATAATACCACGTTGCAAATTTGGGCTCTTTACCCTCGGTCAAGAAGCCTTCTCTCATTGACCACGACCAAATTTTTGGACATCTCCCAGTGGAAAGAGTAGGGGAGACAGATCCCTTGGAGGCTGCTGACTTGAATGTGAATGTAGCCAAATTCACCAAAGCCCAGATCCAAAATCTAGTAAGAGATAACCAGTGGCTGATAGAGGAAAATGACAGGTTGAAACAAGAATTAACCAACTACAAAGATAGGCTACTTGCTTCTCCGAGGATTTACTCTCCTTTAATTGAACATGAAAGAAAAGTGTTAGAGACCATGTCTGAGACTGCTCAATGGAAGCATAAATTTGAAAAGGCTCAAAAGGAACAAGAAGAACTAAAAAGAAAATTGAAGGATACTACTTTTGAAGTAGCATCAGGGATAATTTGTATGAAATTCAAAGATATGTGCCAACATGCAAATGGTGTATGGCATGCTGACAGTGGAACATATAAGGCCCTTGTGGAGCATGGAAGACTACTTGATGGGATGAAGGAAATGGAATCCCATATCAAGGAAAAATATGGAGATAATAATGATTTGCTTCAAGAATGTTAGAGCCTCATGAATACACATGAAAAATTCTAGAATATCTTGACACATGAATTGAGTGACTTCAGCCAACCACTATGTATGGCCATGCCAAATTTCTTTGAAGAAAAAAATTTGAAGGATTAGGAAACTTGGAAAAATGAGATATCAAAATATTTGCCAGACATCCTTGATGACATCAATGATGAGGATGAGGTACTCAGGAAAACGCATAAGAAGCTCAAGAGGATTGCTGGATTGGAGAATGTAATGACACACTCTACAAAATGAAAACACTTATGCCTAGGAGAAATAAATTGATCACATGTCAAAGGTTAAATTATTCCTTGCATGAGTTGTATGAGGAGGTAGTCAGAGTTTGGTTGTTGTGGATGCATTAATATGGTGTTTGAGCCTTGAACAAATCTTAGGTGGTCACATGAACTTGTTGATGATTAACGGACTGTGGTGCATCCAACAATAAACTCTTTTTAAGTTTCTATGTTATGTTAATTATTCTTTAGTTAAGAAATGATGTAACTTTTGTGAATGGACCTGAAGCTTGTTACTTCCCATACAAATAGGGAAACCAGGGTCCAATTTTGATCAAATATCATCATCATTTCAATCCATTAGAATAGATACTAGACCATCTCATCCACTTATTCATATCAAAAGAACTCATGTTATGTATGTTTATATTTTGAGCAATATAATGGAGCAGATACATTATAACTCGTAATCCATTTTTAGTGTTCAATTGTTGTGTTGATTTTCATACTTATTTATTGCTTTGTTGTCTCCAAAGTGGTCTTTTCAAGTTGTTTAAATATGCAAGATTTATCAGGGCTCATTTGATGTTACTGTGTGGATTCTTTGATTGGTTTCTGGTTAGGTGTGAATTAAAGTCCTTTCAAATAATTTACTTTAATTAGTTTGTATTAAGGATTAAAGTCCTCTTAGAGATTGGTAACCTCTTATGGTCTAAAAACTTGCATTTTTGAGACCCAACAAATTGCAAATAAATCTAAAAATTTAGAAGTCTATGAAATAGTGTATATATTCTATGAAACATTGTATATATTCTTGTACTTGTAAATATTCTTGTATATATTCTTGTACTTGTATATTATATGAAACATTCCTTATTTTCTATGAAACAGTGTATATATTCTTGTACTTGTAAATATTATTTTACTGTTATGTCTATTAAAGAAAATAGAGTTTGAATAAAAAATGCTTCACCCTTTTTTGTAAGTGAGTATGTGAATTATTGTTTAAGGAAAAATCTTACAGTGTTTACATTTTTAGTTTACTAGTTTCAAACTTCATTTTCTATGTATATAAAATTGTATGCGCTCTTTATCTCTAATGACATAAAACAATAATGTCATCAAAATTAGGGTTTTCAATTTCAACAACATCATTGTCCACACTTTTCATATCCTGTTCACTTTTAAGTACAATCATACAATTTTTTTTTTATTTCTTGTCCCAATTAATCTTGATTCCTTTCAGCACAACACATTAGGTTGCATGTTAAATTTTAAACATTTTCTTTGCATTTTTTTGTATATATTATTTTCTCAGTGCATCATTATGTAACAACAATTTCACTTCTGAGATATATAGTAAAAATAAATGAAAGAACATGTTTGATTTATCAAGGGAAATGTATGGTGAATACCCCATGTCTTTCAGATAAGTGTGCAAGCGAAATAAGACATAACTGATTGAATTTGATTTTCTACTGTACAATTATTTTTTTATGTGCTTTTTACTTTTTGCATGTGGATTACCCTTAGAAAGATACTACTTATATTTTCTTAAATTAATCCTTTACATTTCCTTTCTACGAAAGGAATTTAACGCTTGACAATAGGTTCGTGAACTTCATAAAAATTAAGATTGGTGTAAAAGGCCATCCCCACAAATGTTGCTTGGCCTAGAATTATAATGGAAAATAAAAAAGCTTGCTTGGAGAATAAAATAGGTTTTCAATTGTCCAAGTACAACATAATATTACTAAAGAATTTCAAAGTTTAGGCCATAAGAATCATCCCTTTATAAACATGGATTGTAAATAATTATGAAAATTTAGAATTCTTGGTCATTAACATTATTGTCTACTACAATGTCATCTAGTGTATCATTGTCAAAGTTCATATGTTCTTTCAAGTATTTAATATTATCATCATCCTCATCCTGGTTTGCATCATCTTCATCATCATTGAAATTTGACTATAGACCATCTATATTCTTACCAAATGTATTTGGATCATCATTTTCTATACCATCCATATTGTTGTCTTCCATAACATCATCTAACTCTGGATTGTTGTCTTCTTATGCCTGAACATAACCATCTTCAACATCATCATGGATGTCAATTTCTTCGATGTTTTCTAATCCCTCTCTCTCATTTTGTTGGCCATCATTTTTTTTCTCAGTATCCACTAATGCATGCCTTAATCTTGGATCATAATGTATGAAAAATATCCATTTTGGGTCCAAAATATCTTTATAGAAAAATACCTGCACATGAACGACATACATATATTAGATGTATGTTATAACAATTTTATTGATTAATAAACACATGCATATATTCACAATAAGCTATGAATTAATAGATTAATGACCACTACCACTTCTTGTTTGAGTTAAAGAAATACCCACTCACAATGAATTGGTAGAACATAAGGCTCCTTATCCTCTGGTAGGAATGATGAGGAATCTATAGAAAATAATCCACTATGGGTATCATGTCTTCGTGTCCTCTCAAATGCTTCATACCATCTACACTTAAACATACAAAATTTAAAGGATCAGTAATCCAACTCAATAATTTCTTGTATTTTCCCAACATATTGTAGATTCCCTTCAACTATGTTCTTATCTTTTGAGCTTGATTGACTAGATTGCTTGAAGTCAACCATGATACCACAATCGAAGGATCATCTCTTTATGTCTACAATTTCTACACGATAATGTTGACCATATGCCCACATTGCTAGATATTTCCTTGCCTATGAAATACCATTTATTTCAGGGAAAGAAAATATAATGAAAAATGTTAAAATAGTTAATACTATCAAAACTATAAGGAAACAACATTTTGTAAAATTCCAACCGTACCTTTCTTTCACATCCTCTAGACATGTTGATTTCATATTTTGTTATGTTTGAATTTGTACCTGCATCTTCTATTTGATTTTGAATTTGTTTAGTAACCCATTCTAGTGTGCAATATTTTCCCCATTCCCCAAGCATATGAGTGGGAAGTGGAATATTCCTTGGGTTCGATCTCTTAAACTATCTCCTTGCGTCTAACACTTCTTTCTTTTTATCATACAGATCAATCCATTTGTTCATAAAGTCCATGTGGTACATAATGAGCTTGTCGAGTATAGAAATTTCATCTACACCTATTACATGTCAACATGTTTATTTCAAACTCCAAATGTCATTCTATTAATTTGACAAATAAATTACAGAGTAAATTAATGATTGCAAGAAAAACAACTGCACTGTTCGTGAATTTACTTACTAATTTCTACTTCAACACCATTAGATTGTGGTTTTTCTCCATCAATAATATTTGATGCTCGTTCTTCATCCCAGACACATGGGCCATCTTCAAAATCCTTACCAAGGAATTCACACAGGAAGAAAAATACTTCATTCAATACATACCCTTCAGCCATGCAACCCTCTGGATGTGTCTTTTGTCAGACATATCTTTTAAGAGTTTTCATGTACCTCTCAAAGAAAAAAATCAACCTCGTTGATACGAAACCCACAAATTCAATTTCATCGACTAGGTGTATAGGTAAATGGAATTGTAGGTCCTTGAAACTTGTAGGGAGCTCCTTCTCAAATACACATACAATTTTTGCAATTTCCTTCTTCCACTTTGGCACTTCAGATTCATGGATCTCCTTGGAGGTCACCCACCTAATATAAGAATAGTAAATTAGTATGAACCTTTAGTCATAAATTAAAATGCAATATAATATCTCTATGTCTCTCACACATGAACATTTCATATAACCACATACATTGTAAATGTTGACAATCGACTTATGGTATTCCTTAAGTCAACTGTAAGACATGAATCTCCCCTAATTGCCAATGGCATGATATGCTATCAAACACATTTATGAAAAGGTCATTAGTAATTTTTTCTCACACAAAAAAATATCAAAATAAATTTAGTGCTTAATCAATGTTACCAGTAAATGTTAAATACTGATATATAATACCTTCATTAAATTATGAAAATCATGTGTTTTAAATCTTGTGATATGTCCATCAACTATAAAAGCTTTAGCCAATGATGACCCATAGCTAGTAGGTGTCCTTATTGAATGGATGAAATTTTTTAGTTGGTCTAGCTCTTTTTTTTTCAAAATCCATGGAGCTTCTGCATATGTTTCATTTTCCCTATTTGACCACGAATGTTTTCTATCAAATTTGGTACATGAAAGAGAAATATATCTCCTCGAAGACAAGGTGTCCTTCTCTTTGCTTGATATATGTCAAAATATAGAATCTGGGACATTTTTGAAGATGTACATAGGATCTAATAGGTGAGATATTAATAGATCCTTCCAATAAGGGAGCTCATAAAATATGGATTTTCTTTTCATTCCTTCTGGCATATTAACTACAACTTGTTCTAGTTCTTCAATTGAATCACCCCAATCAAAATTATCCTCCTAAGCTTTCAATTAAACATATTCATACTTCTTAAGCCAATTATCAAGACCCATAATCATGGGAGGGCCTCTATTTTCAATTTTTCCATCAAATTGATTCTTTAGGCGATTTCTAAACCTATGATCTAGTGGTAGAAAAACCCTATTGTTTGTGTAAATAAATTTATGTAGATATTTAGAATACCACCATTGAAATTGTTCTGCACATCTTGGACATGAAAATATCCCCTTTTTTTTAAGCCCTGCAATTCAATAAGTAATGTTAATAACATAAAAAAATAGTATAAAACTAAGTATGAAAGTTGGGATGAAAATAAATTGAGTGTAAATAGCTAAATATTTTATCTTACCAAAACAAACACCAAGTCCTGGGAAATCATGAATAGTCCAACATAGTACACCATACAACATGAAGGAAGGACCTATTTGATGGAGGATGTGATATGTCATACATTCTTATGCCTTTCCATAGCAATTGCATCTCATTGATAAAAGGCGCAAGATAAACATCCATCTTTTTAACTTGATGTTTTCCTGGAACAATGAGAGTCAGCACAAGGTGCTCCTTTATAACACTCATCCATGGGGGGAAATTGTATACTATCAATCCGACTGGCCAAACACTATAATTTGAGCTCAATAAAGAGAATGGGAACACTCCATCAATTGCAAGACCAAACCTGATACTACGGGGTTCATCTTTGAATTTTCTTTGCCATTTTTCCTCTATGTGTTTCATTGCTTTAGAGTCGGCTGGAATTCACATGAATCCATCTTTACTCCTATTCTTTGCATGCCAGTCCATCAATTGTGCTAGTGAATTGCAACGAAACATTCGTTGAAGTCTAGGTATAATTGGCTTGTGACGTAAAACCTTCTTTGTAATTGTAAGACCTTGTACATTTGTACAATATCTCTTCTTGTTGCATACATGGCATTCTACCTTGTTTTGATATTCAACTATGTATAAAATGAAATCATTTTTACATGAATGAATTTTCTTATATTCAATCCCCAACTCAACCAACAACATACACGCCTCTTTGCAAGTCGATGGCAACACATTCTCTTTAGGGAATATTTTAGTTTTTAGTGCCTTGTAAGATTGCTAGAGATTAAATCAATTGAATGTTTGACTTATGATGAACATGTTTGATATGCCAATCTATACAAGGACTATTTATATACAATATATGGTTTTAAAATCCCCTTAAAGAAATATAAACGAAGTTGATGAATGTTTACGAATTATGTACACCAATTGACAATGCAAAGTAAGAAATAGATATCACTTCAGTAGGGTAGTGAATCCTTTGTTTGAACAACCAAATAGTGACTTGATTTTTAATAATATTAATGTGCATGCCAGTTTTGAGGTTCTACTTGCACCTGATTTGAACACGGGTGTTTTTGCTGCTTTCTTGATGGAGTTTTTGATGTTGTTATCATCAAAATTATGTTGGTGGTTATTACCCCTGCTATCATCGTTACTGTCAACCATATCATCATTATTGTCATCAATGTTTCCATCCCCAAAGAAACTTGTAATAATTTCATTCAGTCCTTCTTCATGCACTGCATTTTCACTATCATGATCATCATCATTAAGGCTAGGTGGCATGTCATCAGTGTATGTGACTCTCATCAACACTTCAAATTTCTGAGGTGGTAGTGTTCTCTTCAATCTTGCTCTTTTTTCCCTAGCATGGTTTGGATCATCTCGTCCAAATCTTAATAACCCAGTTGGATCTTGGGTATTAGTATGTGTTTCATCAAAATCTTCTACCTATCAACAAACACAAGCATTATTTAATGTTTGGCAACAATTGGATAAATCATAAATGTATTAATTTCAAAGAAATATAATCAAATATGGCTTAAAAATAAAAATATAAATTGTATGAACATATATACATCAATTGAATAATGAAACATTATTTTATAGACTATGGCAAAAAATCATGTCATATCAAATAAGGACACAACATATGAAGTGGGACATCAGGTACTCAAATTTTGACTTAACTTAGGAAAAAATGATCTAATGGCATTTTGTGATATGCCCATCTTTTTTCACAGTATTATTGAAATTTATAATGTATTATCCAATCTTGACATAAATTAATGCATGTTGTTGATTATTTTAGATGGAGATTAGAGAAAATGCAGAGCCTGAGCGTTCAACTAGCAAAAGAAGAAGATATGTACGTGGACATGGACCTAAAACTATTAAATCACGTAGACGATAGTGGGTGGAAGAGGATATGAAAATGGATACTACAAACACAAGAAATGATTGCACTGAAGAAGAGGTAGGTCAAGAATATAGTACATGGGATGAATACTTTGAGAAAATTGTTGTTTGTGGATGTTCTGTATGTCATGGAAAGAAAAAATTCAAACAAGCGATTGTACAAAGATATTACAGATATGATGAGCTTCCATTTGGTAGTATGCCTCATACAATTGATTAAAACCAAAGAATAATAAATGAGTGTGGACTGATAGTACACCAATTATATCATTTCAACGAGTATGCTATCCAACACAGAACCTCACTTTAGTCATATATTTGACATATTGATATCTCCTCTATGTTGTAGAATTTGTGAATTCATAAACACCTTCCTCCTTTGGTTGAGGTTGCTTTCTATTCTTACCTCTATTGTATCTATAGATTTCGTTGTCTCATCTATTTCCACCCACTTTCCTCTCAGTGATTTAGTATTTCTACGCCGTCCATGCGCTCTCTCCATGGCATCCTATGTGAATAAAAATTCTGCCACAAAAGCTTTCACCACACTATCACTGAGAAGGAAGAAGCAACTTGTGGGACCACGGTAAAAACCACTCTACCACACCAAGCTGATGAAGGAGCCGCAGGACAACGATGGTCACCACACTACCACACACCTTTGGTAGAAGACTTGCGAGAGTCACCGCAACACTGCCAGGAACAAAAGGAAGACTCGTGTGCTGCCACAAAAGCTTTCACTCCACTACCATCCAAAAGGATGAAGCACCTTGTGGGACCATGGTAAAAACCACTCTACGCACCGAGATGATGAAGGAGCCATGGGGCAGCGGTGGTCACAAAAACAAGGCAGGAGTTGGAATTATTTCCAACACTCTGGATCCTATGATACACAACAATGATAGGCGCTCAATTAGGTGCACTTGGCACTGCCTTAGGTGCCCCAAATAGATTACATTAACGACCTAAAGTCAGCACTAAATTTGGCGTTAACTAATGCCGACTAAAGCGCCGACTACTAAATCAATTTTTTTTTTTTTTAAATTTCCCGTGTGAAGGAAGAAATCAGACAACAGAAAAGGGAAAAACACCACACGAAGGAAGAGAGCAGGGCACTACCAGAAACTGATGATAAATTCAATTTAGTTTGCGACACCATAGGTAAGGTTACAATTTTTTTTTCTTGGTTGAATTCATGATTGTTTACTGCTCTTTGTATTGCATTTGAATTCATGATTGTTTACTGGTTCGTGGCCTAACCTGTCCAAAAAACCTCTAAATTGTCCCATCATTATAAATTGTAAAACCTTTGAGAAACCAACAAAAAAAATTACCCTACCCATTTGAGCTTTGGCTCAAAATATTATAGCATGAAGCTAGGATGCCTTCGTATTCTTTCCCTAACCTAGGTATCAAGGAAATTGTGAACTACTTGGAAAATATAGGAATTGGGTTGGTCAGTGCTGAGCGGGTGCTGAAAATAAATGCAGAAACCACTTGGTTTTGCCTAGTTGTGCCATAGTCACTGATGCCATGAAAAATTCGTACAAGATTGCATTATGAATGAGTTTTCATGATAAGGTTATCAAAACTAAGAAAAACTAGTGAACATATTTTCTCTAGGTTATCAACACTAAGCAAACCGAGCAAACATATTTTCCCACAAAACAAAAATTTCATACCTCAAATTGGATGAAAACTTTCATGCCTGATAGTGTGTACTTCACTTTCCTCCATAGAATGAATGGAAATAATTTTCCCTAGGTCATCTCAAAATGTCAAGCAATAGAAGGAAGTGAGCATTGTCAATAGACTTTGGCCACAATGAGGTAATTCATTGTCAATTTATAGATTTGTAAACTTTTCCATTGTTTCTTTGAATTTTAGTTTTTATTTTTTTATTTCTAAATCTAAAAGAAGAAATATAATTTAAAAATATATATATATATATATATAGGGACATGAGACTGACAAAGATAAAGAGGAATTGTAGTTTTTAGTTTTTTATTTCTAAATTTAAAAGAAGAAATATAATTTATATATATATATATATATATAGGGACATGAGATAGACAAAGATAAAGAGGAATTGGCTTCCATATTGGGGGTAGAGGCAGTGAATAAATTGGTTAATGTGGACTGGACAACACTTGCTAGATATGTAGAAAAAAAATCTGGTAACGCCTCTCAAACATTGCAAAAAAAAGAATTGTGTGAAAGGGAATCAATTGATTCCCCAACTAGTCCTGGATCGAGCAAACAATCCAAGAGGAAATTAGTGACAGTAAAATCTAAGAATATGGAATGAGGAAGAGAGACTTACAATGTCCCAACCACTCCTAGGACACATACTTCTTCCACAACTCCATGTTATCAATCTTGCATTGGTAGCTACAATAAGAAGATAGAATATGAGGTGGTTTCAAGCAAAGTCCGAATGATGAATGCTGGGAAAAAAATTATAAATAGGTTGAAAGAATCATGCCTTCAATGGTTCAAAGACCATCTACATTTTCCATTCTCATAGATACCCATGCAACTAAAAAAATAAGTTATCCATGACATGGAGACTGAATTTGGCATAGGTTGGTCTATAAAGAAGATAAAGCTACAAATGTCTCAAAATTGCAAGAGATTTCGGTGCAACCAAACAAAGAAGATAAGAAAAATCCCTCCTGAGATAAGGTAGAAAAGAAGGCCAATTGATGTAAGTGTGAAAGTATGGAAAGAGCTTGTTAAAGCATATGAGAAGTCTGATGCACAAAGGAAGTCCGGTGAGGAGAAAACACAGGTATTTGAATTTTCTCATAAGATTATATCAAATTTATTAAATGATATTTAAATTTTATTTGTGCATAGTTAAATTGAATTAATATATGTTTCAGGACAAGGCCTCCAAGGTTAAGCTTGAGAAACTTTATGCCACACATCATAGTGGATATAAAGGTTTACAGGCCTTGATCTATACATTTGTGATTATATTTAATATGTTAAATGATATATTTTTTTATTTCCTTGAAAAAAGTAAATGATTGCATATTAATTAGTTTAACTAGTCCATGTGCCATGTTTTGATAGTAGGAGAAATATGGCCACCATCCAAAGCAATTTGAAAAGAATATGTTACAAAACAAAAAGGAATGATTTTGTAATTTGGATGGAGAACGAGGTATCAATAGTTGAGTTTCAATAACTTAGTTGGATATTGTTGTGTTAATATATCAATTTGCATCTCTTGTGTTGAGTTGTTTATTGATGCGTAGGATGAGTAAATAGAGCTCAAATCTTATGATTACAAGATGACCATTTATGTGCATGAATAAATAGTAGAAGGATGTAGATGAACTCAATTCATCTAAATTTATGCCTCTTGGCAGAAATTCCTCTTGAATCTCTAATATCAGGTGCATGAGAATTCCATGTAGCGTTTACCTTTTGTTGCCACCTTTCCTGATCTTCACTATCAGACTCGTCTCCTTTTTCCTTATCTGCATTTATGGCTTTGACTTCTAATTCATCCCATGTTTTACCTTCCTCCTCTTTAGAATATTCTTCTTCTTCTTCATCCTCCTTTGACTCCATAAGAGATTCATCTTTTGAACCTTCCTCATCTGATTTTGATTCCTCTTCTACATCAAAGGGTTCGTATCCTTGATCCGACTCTTCTAAATTATCAGAATCAGAATCACTGGCTTCCATATTCAAAAATTCTCAACCACCATCTTCAATAAATTTATCTGGATCATCAGTAATAGTCTTCAAAATTGGCCACTAGTTCAAGTTCATTCTATTTTCATAATACTTTATATCCATGGAGTTCAACCATTCCTTGATGCCATCAAGTGAAGATTGAGGAATGATTTACATGCAGAGTACATCCCATTTGAAGTCTTTGAAAAAAATAGCCATATCAAATTCCTTTTGCCCAAGTCCTAATCTCTCAAGGTTAACAATTCTCAATCTCACTAATAGTGATTACTAAGAAAGGTAACTCCACCAACTCCACCAAACAGTTTACCATAGGAATAATAAAAGTAGAGGCTTTGAAAGGAACTCCATGAAAACCAAGCTCTCTAAATGTTATATCAAATTCTAGCTCAAAATATTTTAGATGAGGCTGCTCCCATAGCTCTCTTACTCGCTTGACAAATCCTTGAAACTTTGAATTCTTAACATTCAAAAGATAAATGGAATGTCCTCAACACCCAGTAGAGCTATCCAAAAAAGTAACTAAAAACACAAACGTGCTCTTGCACACAATTCTCTAATGGTTGGTTGTCATAGAAGTCAAACTATTGAAGTAACAACATTGATCGAGTTAACATATATACACCATTTGCATAAACAACTAAAATGCACAACAAATGTTAATCAATACATTGAATTTTGAGATGCATTGAAATAATAAAAAAAACATGTTTTGGTGAAAATATCAGCAACGTGAGGGAAGAAAGCATTTTTTGTTGTTCTTGATACACCATCTGTAAGTTTTCGTTGGATGACAGTACTGAATTTCTATATGTTGTACCCCTTAAAAATCCTACATGTTACAAATATGGAATAACAATGCACAACTTTGTATCGAGTCCAAAGACAAAGGCATTCTAAATAGGGGTAGCCAAACTTGATAAGGATGCAGTCACTATTACACGTATTGAAAATCCAAAATAGTCATGTAAAGACAACTGCCTGTGAAAACCATAATCAATAAAATCATGCACATTCAAATCTAAGTTTGAAAGCTTGCATTTCAGTCCATGCCTCTGAGTTCTTGTTGAAGATTGAGGGTGTCAACAACAAAGCTAGAATAACTCTCCTTAAACCATAGCTAGTTTTAAAGTGCAGTATTTTCAAATTCAGATCCACTTCTTAGCTAAGGAAATGAGGTAGGATTGTCAGGTGCTACCTCAAACAGAGAAGGCCATAGAAAAAATTTAAATAGAAGATCCAATAAGTGAGATGGCATAGCTATAGACCATAGATAATCAAAATTCTTGCAATGCACATATTCTTGTGATACAAACAAAAGGTGCTTACACATTGGCTGAATATATCCTCGTCAAAATGACCAGAAATAAATTTCAAATTTGTAAGTAAACTCTGAAAGTCAAGAAAAACAGTCATAAAAATTGGAAGTAAAATTTGGTAGACATGTAGGTGAACTTAATTCATCTGAATTTATACCTCTTGGTAGACATCAGGATCTCCCCTCCTAAATTTTGGACCACATCCATTACCTCCACATAAAACTAGACATCCTTGGTCTTCTTGGCTCCCACAACATGATATGGTTATGCAAATGAAAATGAAGCAAAGTAATCATCTCCTGCTCCATGGGCTGGAAGAATGCATTCTTAATTTTTTGATACATGATATCAACCGTCTCTTCTTCTCTCATGGTTTAATACCGAAATCCATTATGGTGGGCCTCTAGAGTTCCAGTCATCTTTCATCCTCTTCCACCAAATCTTGGCCTGATCTACACATCTGCCAGCCTAATTGGCTTTGTTTTGAAAGCTTAAGTTTCTCCTGAGTCACCAGTGCAGCTCTCTCTGCCTTTTCAAACTCTTTCATTGCTATAGATGATCTCTGGGATTTAATCATTTGTACCACATGGTTGATGTGCTTTGAATCCTTGCATCTAAAGAAAATTTCCTTAACATAAATACTGCTAGGGAATTTCAATGTTGCCATTGTAGTTGGCATTAAATCCAGTTCTTGCAACATTGAAAATTATCCTTACATAAGAATTCTCTCCATCTTGTTGGCTTGTAACACTCTTGATGGTGGCTACATGAAATCTGATTTTGATTCCTCTTCTACATCAGATGTTCATATCCTTGATCTGACTCTTCTAAATTATCAGAATCAGAATCACTAGCTTCCATATTCAAAAACCCCCAACCACCATCTTCAATAAATTTATCTGGATCATTAGTAATACTCTTCAAAATTGGCCACTAGTTCAAGTTCATTCTGCTTTCATAATACTTTATATCCATGAAGTTCAGTCATTCCTTGATGCCATCAAGTAAAGATTGAGGAATGGCATCAATGCAGAGTACATCCTACTCGAATTATTTGAAAACAATAGCCATTATATCAAATGCCTTTTTCCCAAGTCCTACTCTCTCAAGGTTAACAATCTCAATCTCACTAATAATGATTACTAAGAAAGGTAATTCCACCAACTCTACCAAATAGTTTACCGTAGGAACAATAAAAGTAGAGGCTTTGAAAGGAACTCCATGAAAACCAAGCTCTCTAAATAGTATATCAAACTCCAGTTCAAAATATTTTAGATGAGGCTACTCTGATAGCTCTCTTACTCGCTTGAAAAATCCTTTAAACTCTGTATTGATTTTATTTTTCCTATCCCTCTCTTGCTATTCTTCCTCAATTTCATTAGGATCATACATTGACCTTCTTGCCCCTCCTAAATTTTGGACCACATCCATTACCTCCACATAAAACTAGACATCCTTGGTCTTCTTGGTTCCCACGCCGTAATATGATTATGCAATGAAAATGAAGCAAAGTAATCATCTCCTTCTCCACTGGCTAGAAGAATGCATGCTTAATGTTTTGATACATGATATTAGCTCTCTCTTCTACTCTCATGGTTGAATATTGAAATCCATTATGGTGGGCCTCTAGAGTTCCAATCATCTTTCTTCCTCTTTTGCCAAATACTGGCCTGATCCACAAGTCTGCCAACCTAATTGGCTTTGTTTTTGAAAGATGAAGTTTCTCCCGACTCACTAGTATTAGCTGTAACTTTTTGAAATTTTATTATGGTATGTGCACTTTGATATGGTGTAATATGATTATGGTTTTGTCTCATATGTTGTAATATTAGGTATATAACATAAAAATAAATTATTTCATGAAATAAATAATAAATTTTCATTTTAAATGTTTTTTTTGCAGAAAACGGGTCTTCTAGAAGATCAAGATGATCCTCAACATGCTATAGATCCACAAAATATTGGTTCTATTGGTATAGATCACATGGAAGAGGATGATGATGACACATATACGAAAGACACCGAGGTCAATGACAATGATGATGATGACGACGACGACGACGACGATGATGATCACGATGGTGATGATGATGATGAGATAGTTGGTGATAGTAACCAGTGATATTCATGATCATATAGACTACATCATGGATCATTGTTGCTATATCGTTATGATGACTCTTTTCATGGTTACTATCATATATATCATTTTCAGGGCCTGCAGTACTATATTGTTGAGTTGTATCATATTGACATGTATCATTTTCACTATATTATTTGGACATGTATCATCTTGACTTGTAGCAATTTGAGTTACATAATTTATCAATTTTATTTTTATCATTTGTACATGTATCATTTTTACTTATGTCAACTATTGAAAATGTATCATTTTGACATGTTTTTGATGTACTATCATATTTGACTTTCACTTGTTTTAGTTATATATGATGATGATCTTATTAGTATTGAATTGACAATTTATATATATTAAAAGTGGTTGATGATTTTTGGATGGATATTTATTAAGTATGATGATTTTAATTTACTTCTCAGGACGGATGTTGTCAAATTCAATTAAATTATAGATATTTGACTCAATTGTTTTAATTATAGATGATGATCATGTTACAATAATTATATTGTTATTTAATCATATGAGTTAAATAATTAATTTACTTACTCTATAATCATATGAGTTATTTAAGAGGCATGATATATTTAACTAATTAAATTAAAATAGAACATATTAAATTAATAAATGGAAGAAAAAAAAGAAGCATTTTTAGAAGCAAAAAAGGAAGAAACAATGGAAGCCAAACTAGAAGCAAACCAAAAGCAATCTTGGAAGCAAAATTGGAAGCAAAACCAGAAGCAAACCTAGAAGCAAACCTGGAAGCAAAATTGGAAGAAAATATGGAAGCAAAACTGGAAGAAAACTTGGAAGAAAAACTAGAAGCAAAACCAGAAGCAAAACTGGAAGCAAAACCGGAAGCAAACCTAGAAGAAAAATAAGAAACAAAACTAGAAGAAAAACTAGATGAAAACTTGAAAGAAAAATCGAAAGCAAAATTGGAAGAAAACTTGGAAGCAAAACCAAAAGCAAAACTAGAAGCAAAATAGGAAGTGAAATTGGAAGAAAAATTGGAAGCAAAACCAGAAGCAAAAATGGAAGCAAAACTAGAAGAAAAACTAGAAGGAAAGCCAATAGAAAAAATGGAAGCAAACCTAGAAGCAAAATTAGAAGAAAAACTGGAAGCAAGCCTGGAAGCAAAATTGGAAGCAAACCTGGAAGCAAAGCTGGACATAAAATTGGAAGTAAAACTAGAAGAAAAAATGGGAGTAGACATAGAAGCAAAACCAGAAGCCAAATTGGGCACCCATTTTGGTGCAATTCCTAGCGTTATTTCTTGACGCTATTTTAGGCGCTAACAGAGGCATTATGATTTTTTGGTGCTAAAGACAGTGCTCAATACGATGCTAAATCCAGCAAAAATTTCGACACAAAATTTGATGCCAAACTAACCATTCTTGTTTGCGTTGGGTTGAGTGCGAACCAAATTGTTCAATTCATGTACTCAAAATACACTAAAATTTGGTGGAAAATTTAGTGCTAATTTCCTATTGTGCATTTTTGGATGCTTGTGACACATGGGATCTTGAGAGTTTTCCCAAAGGAAGAAAGGCCATTGGTTGTAAATGGATCTTTAAAAAGAAAATTGTAGCAGATGGTAATCTCGAAAGGTACAAGTCTAGATTAGTAGCCAAGGGCTACTCCGAGAGAGAGGGCATTGAATTTAATGAAATATTCTCTCTTGTTGCTAAATTAACTTCTATTAGATTCTTTTTATCGATTGATGTTGCTTGCCACTTTGAGATAGAGCAAATGGATGTGAAAACTTTGTTTTTGCATGGGGATCTTGATGAGGAGATTTATCTGAAGCAACCTAATGGTTTTTTTGTAAAAGGAAAAGAATCTTTGGTTTTCAGGTTAAAGAGATATTTATATGGATTGAAATAGTCACCCAAAATGTTGTAATAGAATTTTGATGCTTTTGCATTGAAAATTGGTTATGTTAGGAGTGAGGAAGATCATTATGTTTACATGAAGTTTATTGTTGATCAACTTTTAATTATTATCTTGTATGTTGATGACATGTTTATTGGTAACAAAAAGGTAATGATCAAAGAATTGAAAGCACAACTCTCTAGCAAATTTGAGATGAAAGATCTAAGGGCTACAAAATATATCCTTGGTATGGTGATCAAAAAAGATAGAGGTAACATAAATCTTTTCTTAAGTCAAAGAAACTATGTTGATACTATTTTGAAATGGTTTAACATGCATGATAGTAAACCAATTAATATTCCTTTACCAGCTAGAACAAAGTAAAGTTTAGACATGAGTCCCAAATCTGATTTTGATCATGAGGAAATGTTTGAAATTACATATGCTAGTGCAGTTGGTAGTTTGATGTATGCAATAGTTTGTACAAGACTAGATATAGCCCAAGCAGTGGGAGTTCTAAATCAGTTTATGTCTAACCCTAGTAAAGAACATTGGAATTATGTTAAGAGGGTTTTTAGATATTTACAAGGTACTTCTGATTACTATTTGGTTTATCATGGTGCTAATGATATTGATATTATGCATAGATCATTGGACATACAGGGTTTTGTTGATTCGGATTGGGTAGGAGACCTAGGCAGTCGGAGGTCGAAAAGTAGCTATGTGTTTAATTTATTTGGAGATGCAATTAGTTGGATGAGTAAGAGGCAGAACATGGTTGCTTTTTCCACCACAGAAGCACAGTAAATGGCTGCTACACATGCCTCTAAAGAGGCAGTTTGGTTACAAAGACTTGGGAAAGGTATTGGTTTTTATTGCAAGAAAATTAGACTTGAATGTGATAGTCAGAGTGCTATTTGTTTAGTCAAAAATCCTATGTATCATTCTCATACTAAGACTGTTTATGTTCAACATCACTTTGTGCGATAAATGGTTGAGAATGGGAAGGTATTAATTGAGAAAGTTGACACTTTGATTAATGCTGCAAATTATCTTATGAAACCGGTTCCTATAGATAAGTTCTTTTGGTGTAGGAAGGCCATTGGTCTTGAGTCCTATACTTGATTTATAATAATGATTCTTTGTTTAGAATAATTGCATTGTATAATGTCAAGTGGGAGAATATTCAGAATAGGATGCCATTTAATTGCAATCCTAAACTTATTCCATGTATCTTCTAAGTCCTTGGAAAGTGTTCCGCAACACTAGGATTAGAAAGAGATTAAATTCAAATGAAATGAACATGTAAATTGACATTTGTAATTATTTCTAAATAATAGAAACAAGAGAGGGCATCCATTTTGAGTTCCTAAATAATAGGAGCACATGGGGCACCCACATGGAAGGTGGAACCCACCTTGTTTCAGTTAACTATTTGGAGGATTGAAAACATTTCAGTAATGCATGTCTAGGTTCCTACAAAATAGGGATTAATATTTACAAGAGTGGAGTGGCACTATCAGTTTAGTATCAGTTCTATATCAATTCAATTAAGTTTAGTTTATTTTAGTTTAGTTCAATTTAGTTCAGTTCAATTATGGTTTAGTTATCTTCAGTTGCATGTAGTCATCTTGAGTTGCATGCTAGTTGCATGTAGTTATTATGAGTTGTATACTAGTTTACTTGACTAATGACTTCAATTGCATTATAGATAATCGGTGATACTTTCAGTTAAGTGGGGATGATCAAGCATGCACATTGTTTGCATAAATTGATGGAGAGATATGTTTCAATTAACTCAGATTGACTTGAAACCACCTTGGGCGCCCAAGTTGGCATCTTTCAGTTAACACCTTTTGCATGAGAATATATTTACAAGGTTCAATTAAGTGGGCCCATTCTTGGGCACCAAATTTGAGGTGAAGCTTCCAAGATATCTTCAAGACTAGAGTTCAGTTAAGTGCTTAGTTTGGGGCACCAACTTTGAGGAAGACTTTGGTTTGACTTGTGTTTAGGAGGTGGAACTCTACTTTCCAATTATAAGCGTAGGTTTTTGAGAGAAGCTTTAATTATTTGTGATTGTCAACTCTTAGGAGTTTACAAAGCTCATAATTGCCTATTTATTGCAGAAAGTTGTAGAGAGTTTAATATGAGTTTATTGCAGGTTGTGAAGAAGCATTGTTGAAGAGAAAAGAAGCATATCAATCAAGGATTGATATAGTGTTATTGTAATCTTATTCTAAGGTTAAATAATACAAGCAATATCGATTCTGGTGGAGTTTTTTTTCTGAAAGGGTTTCTCCACGTATATTTTGTCACTTCTATCTTCTATCACTTTCTTCTACAATCTTCTGTCTAATTCTACAAAAGATAAAATTGATTTAAACAGAATAAATCACTGACAAGGAATTGATCTAAACAAATTAATTATGCATATTAATTGTGACAAAGAATACTTAATTAGATCTACAGTCACATGGTCTTACAAGTTTTAAGCTACAAACTTACTTTCATTTTCAAAATCTTTGTGGGTAGCATTATAAGAATGAGGAAACAAAATAAGACATGGCAACCATTACATGCCAAGAGTCTAATTCTATTGCAACTAGTTGCCAAGAAGGAATTAAAATAGAGAGACAACTTGAAGAATTTAGTTCTTCACTCAAAGTGTCTCAAAATTTTGAGGATGTGTTGATGAAGTGTGCATCAATACATGTAATTGTGAAGTTTGTTTGTTTTCTATTGTCCCTGAATGTCACAATATTAAATATGAGGTCTTCATTCAAGATGAAGATGTGACCTTTGACATTAGGGATAATGTGATTGGGTTAGAGTGCTTCACATGGAGCCAACACACTAAAAAATCCACCATTGAGCAACCACACATTTTTTTGGAGAGTGATGCTCCCATTCAATTTGATTGTATGCTTGAGCTTCAAAGCTTTTCTTTTGAGGTGCATGAAGAAGAGATTCCTTCTGTAGATCAAAAAATAGATTTGGCATATTTTGCATCACCATGAGCTAGAAGCATTCTCTTTTTGTTTTAGTTCATGCATTGAGGAGGTTAGTAGTGTCGACATTGGCCTATCCTTTTGTGAGGTGAGTACTCTTCCCTATATAAAAGGTTTGTTCTTGGATGTTGGTTTTCCTTCAAAAAATTTCACCCCTACTACTGTATGTTCACTTGAGGCACTAGTGTTAGATGAATCTAACACTTGCATCATATGGTTCCCCTGAAATGAAAAATTTACAATGAAGTGATCCTTCACCTTGCATGCATCTTGTGCATCTACATGCATGTTGGTAGTAGTTTTTAGTTGTTGTAGTTAGGTGAGGTCTGCAACTATGGTTTGAGGGAGATCAATTCCTTCAAAATGTTCATCTTTGACTAAGGAAAATTCCCCTTTTTCTTCCTATTAGTTTCATGTACATATCGTAAATTTCTTGATTTCCATGAAGTCCTTTGCACACCCTACATTCTACTTAATGGAATGTATGTTCCTAGTTTCCATGCTTTCCTCCAAGTGTAGCTGCACATGTTTTGTTTTTCCCTTGGGAGGCCTGATTTTGTTGACTCATTTCATGACTCTATTCCCAATGGATTGATAAGGCCCCTGGATTCTATGATTAGTAGACAATCATCCTGCATAAATTTCCAAAATTTTGACATATTTTATGCCACCCTTGGATGCACATTATTTATATTCAATCAAAGAGGTCCTATGTGTGAATCTTGTTGAACCCATGATTATTTTTGATGAATCTGGGTCTTTGAGGTTTTGAACTCCTCAATTATGTTTGATTAGGGTTATGAATTACATGTAGGGTTTAAACCCTCCTAAAACCTTAGTGCTTTTTCCTTGTCACTCTTGTTCTATTCACTCATTGACCTTTTGTACCTAGTCCCTAGTTGGCTAAGTTACAACTTATGTCTTAGGTGGTCATATTTTTACTAGCCTCTTTACCCATGTCTTTCGATCACAACCATAGTTTAAATATTTGATTAAAAGTCTTATGTTCAGGGACAAGAAATAATTTTTCCCTAAGTATTATATACCTAGGTGTGACCCCTATTTTAAAACTACTTTGAGAATGTGCGCAAAATGCATCGCTTAACTAATTTCCCATCACTAGCTTCTAGTCCATCGTAGATTGACTTTCCCTCATTGGATTTGTTTTAGCGATGAGTGATGCACTAGTATTTATTTCATATCACTAGCTCTCTTTGCATCACAACTGGATAAATACCTATGTAAAACAAAGTAGCGATGAGCAATGGACTATCTTTCTTTGCATCGTGCCTTGCCTTCATTTTGCTACAAGCTCATCAACACTAATATCATTTGCATGATGTGTGATTGCCTATATGTCCCTTCACATCATGTGGACTTCGTACATTGTTGTTTCATGTTGAAAGGCTCAAGTCAAATGTGCGATTCATGAAAAATGACCCAAATTTAAAGATGGTGATCAAATGATCATTACTAGCTTCTAATGCATTGTTGTTATACACATAAGAGTTGAGGGCCCTTTCATGATAAGCGATGAAGGTATAATAAAGGAATATTCTCTACTAGGTGTCTTCATATCGCTAGCCTCCTTAACATTGCGATTATGATGCAAAGTAATAAAATCCTTTGCACGATGAGCCATGAAGGCATGATCTCTTCATCAGAGGGACAAGTGGATATCAGAGGGAGATAAAATGTAGTCCCTTCGATATTCCGATGGATGGTAGCATAGGTTCATCAAAGGGAATGATGGATATCAATGAGACATTGATGATGGTCCCTTTGACATCCCTATAGGATGGTGACGATGGTGGATGGAAAATTCTGAGGCGACATATGCCTTGGTGGGCCTAAGGCTTTTTTTTTCTTTGTATAGTTTCAATGGCTCAAATTCAATGGAGAATATCTAACAGTCATCGCACACATCATTCACATCACTGTTGTGAATGATGTTGCCTAAGTGCTTCTTGTGATGTGTGATGGCAGTGATACGGTGGGTCCAGGTTTGATGTGCGACGAAGTGATAGTGCGACACACGTCCTAATAAATAGGCGGTATATTTTCATTACATTGCTGGCCTCCAATGCATCACAGATTGATGTCTTCTTCTCTTAAAGGAATGAGTGATGTATTAAGGTTACATGATAGCCCTTGATCTTGATTCTCCTGTGATCAACGATCATTTTTTAAAGTTCATTTGGGAATTTGATCTCAGCCAACATTCGAACTTCAATGATCAATTGATCATGTTCATGAAAGATTTACAAAAGTTATTGTTAGCAACATTCCCAACTACCAAATAAAATTTGATCGACTTGGATTGATTAATTACAAATTTTCAATGTTTCTTTATGTAAGTGTGAAATAAGTATGAGTGAGTAAAAAAACTAAAACACTTCTTAATGAAACATTATATCAAGATTCTATCAGTAATTAACTAATTAAAAGAACATAAAATTGAAAGCATCTCATTATTTCCTATCTCTATAGATTTATTAAATCATAGAAGGCTCTTAGATTTGATAAGCACTTGTGACTATTAAAATACCAATCTAGAGAACATAGTGATGCTAAATGCAATGATGTAATCCTATATGATATCTAATTGATAAAAGGAAACTACTATAATCTATATTAACATGAAACTATGATGATGAAGCTACAGTAAAACTACTATGCAGCCCTGATATGAATTCTATTGATACTATGATGCTAAGATGCTATTGCTATGATTGCTTGATTTCTTTATTGTAGATTAAGATTGCACAAAGTTGGGATCCATTTCCTGTAGAGAAAGGTTGTATTTATAGATTCATGAAAACACATTTACACAGGGGAAGGACAACAAAGGCTTGGATTCAATCTAGAGGATTGAATGGTGAGAGATGGAGAAACTTGAGCTAATCATGGGAATGGTTCCTCCCCATGAAAACATTAGGCAATATGATAGGAAGGATCAAAGGAAGAATATTTGAGAGATTGATTCACATTTGTCTCCAATTTGTCTCCACAGCTTCTCGTGAATACCAGTTGAATTAAATTAGACATAAATTAGACATATAATATCTAATTTGGTAGGTGGGTGAATAGAGAAAATTTACCTTTATGCCTTTATTTAAATATTTTGATTTATTTAAATTAGTAAAAGGAGAATAAATAGTTTAATAAAACAAACTATAGAATTTGTTTATTAAATAAATATAGAAAGGGATATGATAATTAAACAACAAAGTATTTAACCTTGTTTAATTAATTAAGATTGAATGATGTGATAGGGGAATTTGATAATAAAATAAAATAGAGTATTTAATTTTGTTTATTTAATTAGGATGAAATAATAAAAGAATTAGAAGAATTTAATAAGAATTTAAATGTGAACTATATAAATAAATATTTCTATTTATTCAATATTAGAGGAATTTAGGTTAATTAATCAAATAAATCATATTTAATTAATTAGATTCTCCAGACCATTTTTAGGTGCATACACTTTACATTTCAGGGCGGTGCCATTACTCCTTGATGTGTTGAAAATGCCACATCTCTCATGTCAGGTTATGGTGGTATGATATTTTATTGCAAAATTCACGGGAGCTCCATCCAGGTGCATTCATTATTTCAAATCTTGGAATGTGCTTAAGATGTTAGAGCCTTTATGGCTTGGTGGTTGCTCTGTTATGGGCATAATTAATATCTTTTCCATACCAAATTAGAAGTCATATTTATGTAAACCTAGTTAGTTTAGGGTTAGAGTTTTGATTTCAAATCTTTCTTATGCTTGAACCATAAAGGAAAATATTGTATCATTATTATAGATTCTTCCTTTGGCCCTTGGGATTTTTCTTTTGCAGACCTGCAACTCTTGCATTTTTCCATTGTAAAGGTTACTTCATGCTTTATGTCAATAAAATTCAACTATTATCACCATTAACTCTTGCACGTTTCATTTACCTTCATATCTAAGTGGGTGTTTTAGTTGTTTCTTTGACATATTATGCTATTTTGAAGTAGGAAGGAACACACTCTAAATTCGGTGTATCACCTTCTTTCACATTTCATTTCTCTTTCTACCCCTTTTCCTTTGTGATCTATTAGAGTAGGTTAGCATTAGGACTTTCATGTGCTAGGTTAGACCAACACATTTGCACTTAGTTTGGAAAAGGAGGCTAGCCTTCTCTAGAGACTTGACCTCAATTTGAAAGTTCACACACCTTGAGATCATTTCGATTGTGTCATTTGAACATTGAAATCATGTTTAGTAGGGTGTAGTGTTATGTGAAAACAATTTTTGGCATGCCTGGTGGGACAAGCTTCTCTCCATTGAATAATTTGGTGTTTTCTTCAATGCATCTTGACTTTTGAGGTATATCTTCAAACACCATGGTGACTCCATTCACATCTACTAGTTCAAGCAGTGTTGGTTTCATTTCATGCCATTGAGGAAGTGGTGCCTTCTTCAACGTTTGAACCTTTTGAGGTGTTCTTCAAGCACTTTGTGACTCTGTACCTCTTTGGGTGACTCTTTTGTATGTACCCAAAATCTGTGGTTGGATAATCCTTTTCTATTATTTAGTAAATTTTGTAGCATTTTCCATGCATTAAAATGTCATATTATAATTGAAACTATACGTATACTCCCCCATTTCATGATAATTCCAAATTTTCACCTCCCAATCAGCCATATCAGGCTAGTTATGCCTCCCATTCCATTCCACAAAACCCTAATATTGTGGGTTTTCAATCTTATCAAAATACATACCACCCACCCCACCCTACTCAGTCTTCTTGGATGCCTACACATTCATATCGGAAACCTTAAGAGACATCACTTTGAAAATAAGCCTTGTTCCTCTCCTAGTCAACCCTAGAATTTTGATAATTTAAGTGTAATTGAAGTCACATGAATTTTTCCTGATTTCAAATGATATCTGGGTGAGATTTGGGGACAAAAAGAGGCTCCTTATTCTTCCTTTCAACCCCAAAATGAGAGTGAACTCATGTCCATGGTGAAGGATATCTTTAAAAAAAATGTTGAGCTTTAGGAACAATAATGGTTTGACCAACAACAAGAGTGGGAAAATCAAGCCTATCAAGGGCATCAAGAAGGTTATTTCCCACAACATGATGGGTTTGTCCATCAAACTCATTATTCAGAACAACATAATAATGATGCTCAATGGAGGTATGAGCAGTAGTTGGAGGCACAAAGAAGGCAATAAGAGGAGTGTACAACAAGAGATGTTGCTAGGAAAGAAAAAATCAGACTTGCCCTTGCTCTAGCGCAAATGCTTGAGACTTAGGTATCCCCTTGCGTGCCTAGTTTCAAACAAGCACCTCCACCCTTTCTAGAACAACCTACTAAGTAGGAGGTAAGAAAGCATAAATTACCAAGTTTCAAGAGCCCTAGCAAGCCTCTTGAAACTTCTATTAGCCCTCCCTTTGTTTCAAAACTACCTATTGTGCAAGAAGTTTGCAAGCCCAAAAAATTTAGTTTCAAGAATCCTAATTAGCCCTTTTAAATTCCCATTTATCCTCTTGTGCCATCAAGCGAATATTCTATTGTGGAGATCTTTAGTTTTGAGAGCCTCCATTCATTTCAAAAACCTATCCATGAGGAGGTTATTGTTGTGGAGTCTTCATTTGCTAAAAATACTAAGTGTCTTGATTTGTTGCAAGAAAAAAATTAGGATGAAATAGTGTTGTAGGAAAAAGACATTAAAAAGGTAGAAAAAAATGATATAGTAGAGGAATCATTCCTCTCATTTGATGCTCTTCCTTGTTTTGTTGAGGATGAGGAGGATAGATCAACTATACCTACATCAGTTGAAGCCAACAAACAACTTGTTGTTGGATTGGTGGATGAAGATAACTCCATTTTTTTTGGATCAACAACATGTTCAATCTCTGTTATTGTGGATGAAGATCCGCAATCTATTGAGGTTTTTAATTCTAAGCTGGAGGGCCTCTCTTGGGATGTTATAGAAATATTTTGTTTATATTTAAACATCAAATCATCACCCCTAGAAGAGGTGCTTCATTGGCAGCAGAATAAGAATGATGAAACAAAAGAGGACGTGGCAACCATTACATGCCAAGAGTCTACTTCTGTTGCAGCTAGTTGCCAAGAAGGAATTAAAATAGAGAGACAACTTGAAGAATTTAGTTCTTCACTCAAAGTGTCTCAAAAATATAAGGTATGTGTTGATGAAGTGTGCATAAATACATGTAATCATGAGGTTTGTTGGTTTTTTGCTGTCCCTGAATGTAGCAATGTTGAGTCCACCATCGAGCAACCACACATTTGTTTGGAGAGTGATGCTCTCATTGCTTAGTTTGATTGTATGCCTGAGCTTCAAAGCTTTTCTTTTGAGGTGCATGAATAAGAGATTCCTTGTGTAGATCAAAAATCAGATTTGGCATATTTTGCATCACCATGTGAGCTGGAAACATTTCTCTTTGTTTCAGTTCATGCATTGAGGAGGTCAACAATGTTCACATTGGCCTATACTTTTGTGAGGTGAGTGCTCTTGCCTCTACAAAAGGTTTGTTCTTAGATGTTGAATTTCCTTCAGAAAGTTTCACCCTTGCTTCTATATGTTCACTTGAGGAACCAGTGTTAGATGAATCTAACACTTGCATCATATGGTTCCCCTACAATGGAAAATTTTACAGTAAAGTGATCCTTCACTTTGAATGCATCTTGTGCATCTACATGCATGTTAGCACTAGTTTTTAGTGGTTGCGGATGGGTAAGGTTTACAACTATGGTTTGAGGGAGATCAACTCCTTCAAAAGGTTCATCTTTGACAGAGGAAAATTCCCTTCTTTTGCTTCCTATTAGTTTCATGTACATATTGGAAATTTATTTCTTTCCATTAAGTGCTTTGCACACCTACATTCTCCTTAAGGGAATGTATGCTCCTAGTTTCCATGCTTTCCTCCAAGTGTTTTGTTTTTCCCTTGGGAGTCTTGGTTTTGTTGACCCCTTTCATGACTATATGCCATATGGATTGATAAGGCCACTAGATTCTATGATTAGTAGGCAATCATCCCATAGAAATTTCTAAAATGTTGACATATTTTATGCCACCCTAGGATGCACATCATTTATATCCGACTAGAGAGATCCTATGTGTGAATCTTGTTGAAATCCATTATTATTTTTGATGAACCTGGGTCTTTGAGGTATTGAACTCCTTAATGTGTCTGATTAGGGTTCTGAATTGCATGTAGGGTTTAAACCCTCCTAAAACACTAGTTCTTTGGACTTGTCACTTTTGTTTTGTTTTCTCATTGAAATTTTGTACCCAGTCCCCAATTGACTATGTTACAACTTATTTCTTAGGTGGTCATGTCTTCTTTAGCCTCTTTACCCATGTCTTCTGGTCATAGCTCCAGTTTATATATTTGATTAAAATTATTATGTTTGAGGGCCAAGAAATAATTTTTTCCCAAGTATTATATACCTAGGCGTGACACCAATTTTAAAACTACTTTGAGCATGTGTGCAAAATGCATCACTTAAGTGATTTACCATCACTAGCTTCTAGTGCATCACAGATTGAATTTCCCTCATCAACTTTGTTTCAGTGATGAGCGATGAAATCGTATTTATTTCATATTGATAGCTCTCTTCGCATTGCGGATTGATAAATGCCTATTGAAAACAAAGTAGCGATGAGCAATGGACTATATTTCTTTGCATTGTGTCTTGCCTTCATATCGCTATAAGCTCATCACCACTAATTTCATTTGCATGATGTGCGATGGCCTATATGTCCCTTCACATCATGTGGACTCTGTGCATCACTATTTCATGTTAAAAGGCTCAAGTCAAATGTGTGATGCATGATGAATGACCCAGATTTAAAGATGGTGATCAGATGGTCATTGCTAGCTTCTAGTGCATCACGGTTATAAACATAAGAGTTGAGGGCCTTTCTCTAATGAGCAATGAAGGTATAAATAAAGGAATATTCTTTGCTAGGTGTCATCATATTGCTAGCATCCTTCACTTTGTGGTTATGATCCAAAGTAATAAAATAATTTACATGATGAGCGATGAAGGAAGGATCTCTTCATCGGAGGGACAAGTGGATATCAAAGGGAGATAAAATGTAGTCCCTTCATTATTTCGATGGATGGCAGCATAGGTTCATCAAAGGGAATGATGAATATCGATGGGACATTGATGATGGTCCCTTCAATATCTCGATATGATGGTGACAATGGTGGATGGAGAATGTTGAGGTGACACGTGTCTTGGTGGTCTCGAGGTTTTGTTTTCTCTTTGCATGGTTTAAATGGTGAAGATTCAATGGAGAGGATCTAACGGTCATCACACACATCATTCAAATAGTTTTTGTGAATGATGCCACCTAAGTGCTTCTTGCAATGTGCGATGACAATGATATGGTGGGTCTAGGTTTGATGTGCGATGGAGCGATAGTGCAACACGTGTCCTAAGAAATAGGTGGCAGATTTTCATTGTAACACTGCACTACAATGCATCACAAATTGATGTCTTCTTCTCTGAAATGAATGAGTGATGTATTAAGGTTATGCGATAGCTATTTATCTTGATTCTCCTGTGATTAATGGCCATTTTTTAAAGTTCATTTGGGAATATGATCTCAGCAATCCATCTCTAATCTAATGACCAAAATTCAAACTTCAATAGTCAATTGATCTTGTTCACGATAGATTTATAGAAGTTATTGTCTTAGTGACATTCCCAGCTACTAGATCAAATTTGATCTACTTGGATTGATTAATTATGCCTTTTCAATGCTGCTTTACATTTCTAGGTGGTGCCATTACTCCTTGATGTGTTGTAGAGGCCACATCTCTCCTATTAGGGTATTTTGGTCTGATATTTTGATACAAAATTTGTGGGAGCTCCATCCTTGCATTCATGATTTCAAATCTTTGGATGTGCTTGATATGTTAGATTGTTTATGGCTTGGTGGTTGCTTTGTTATGGTCATAATTAAGATCTTTTCCAGACCTAATCAGAATTCATCTTTTTGTAACCCTGGTTAGTTTAGGGTTATGGTTTTGATTTCAAATATAGGTTATGCTTGAACCATAAAGGAAAATATTGTATCATTATTATGGATTCTTCCTTTGGCCCCTCTGGGATTTTTATTTTGCAGACTTGCAACTCTTGCATTCTACCATTATAAAGGTTACTTCAAGATTTATGTCAATAAAATTCAACTATTATCTCCTTTACCTCTTTCATGTTTGAGTAAAATTCATTTACCTTCATATTTGAGTGGGTGTTTTAGTTGATTCTTTGAAATATTATGGTATTCTGAAGTAGGAAGGAACAAACTCTAAATTCAATGTATCACCTTTTTTCACATTTCATGTCTCTTTCTACCCCTTTTCCTTTGTGATTTGTTAGAGTAGGTTAGCATTAATACTTTCATGTGATGGGTTAGACCAACAAATTTTCACTTTGTTTGGAAAAGGAAGCCAACCTTCTCCAGAGACCTGACCTCAATTTTCAAGGTCCCACACCTTGAGGTAATTTCCATTGTGTCATTAGAACACTGAACTCTTGTTTAGTAGGGTGTAGTTTTATGTGACAAAACCTACCTCCCTCTCTCTCTCTCTCCCTCTCTACTTCTCTCTATCTCCACTCTCTCTCTACTTACCTCTCTCTCCATCACTCCCTACCACTCTCTTTCTCATTCCCTCTCTATTTCTCTCCATCTCACCTCTTTCTATCCCTCCCTACCTCTCCCTCCCTCTCTCCTTCCCTCTTTTCTTCTCTCTATCTCATCTCCCCCCTCTTACCTACCTCTCCCTCCATCACTCCCTACCATACTCTCTCTACCTACATCCTCTTTGTTTCTCACCTCTCTCTCCCTCCCTCCTACCCTCTCTACTCTTTATCTCTCCTCTCCCTCTCTCTACCTACCTCTTCCTCCCTCTCTTTCTACCTATCTCTCCCTCTCTCTCCCTCTCTCCCCCTCTTTCTCTCTTGCTCTCTCCTTTTCTCTATACTTATCTCTATCTCACCATTCTCTCTTCCTCTCCCTCTCACTCTCACTCCTTCCTTATCTCTCTCTACCTCTTTCCTTCTCTCATTGTCTCTATCTCTATATCTTGGTTTGTCTATCTCTCTCTCTCTCTCTCTCTCTCTCTCTCTCCCTCTCTCTCCCCATTCCCTCTTTTCTTCTCTCTCTCTCACCTCTCTTTCTTTTCCCTAATTTCTATGTCACCTTTCTCTCTTCCCTTTCCTCTTTCCCTCTCTACTTCTCTCTATGCCACCTCTAGAGAGAGGGTGGAGGAAGGGAGTGAGGGAGTGGTAGAGATGGGTAGGTGATATAATTATAAATAGATAGGGAAGAGGAAGGGGGAGAAGGAGAGGGAGAGAGGGTAGGTGATATAGTGATAAGTAGAGGAAACAAGGAAGGTGTTGAATGCATAAGAAAAATGAGAGGTGGGATGAATCAGTTGTACCTTAAAACTTCAAAACCCTCATTAACATTCAAATCCACATTCATTCATTAAACCCTTAAATCTATCATGATGAATTAACATGAAAATAAAATAATAGAAGATGAAACAACTTAACACCATACACAAGAGAACACTAGATTTATGTGGAAAACCTAATAACAGAAAAACCACAGTGAGGATTAGCTCACAATATGATTAATATCAACATTGAATACAATAGGGCTCACTTCCCAAAGAAGAAAGACTCACTACCAAAAGGGCTCACTACTAGAATAGAAAGGAAGATAGAGATGAAGTGTTACATAGAGAAAAGCATCTCAATACAATAAAGAATCCACCACAATGTCACCAACACCTTTTTAGTTTGATTGAATAATTGTAGCCACCTTCTTCTCACTATATCTAGTAGACTAACACATGAAAGCTTTCACAACATTACTCAATTTCACACTCTAACACACTGCACTTTTCTTCATTCACATCTCTCACATATATATTTTTATCCTTCAATAATTAAACTCATACTTATACTATCTTCAACCTTGAAACCCTTCTCCAAGGTTGGCTATGCACATCAACCTCAAAAATTCAAATTAGGTACTTCTTTGGTAGATAGAAGTGAAAGTGGACCATAAAAAGCCTTATTTGGGACCCAAATCTGTAACACCACACAACTACAAGCTTCTATAAACAATATTTATTTATCACAAGTAGTGTAAACACCAAGTCAACCATTACTGATGCAAACACCATTAAAATTTTAAGCACACGCTTCCTCAAACCCAAGGATGACTTACGAACCACACACAATGCTTTAAAATGATCTAGAATATTCCACAAACACCTTGAAATCCATCAAAAATTTTCACAACTTCCACCTGAAGAATGCACACACTCAGTACACTTAGATAACTCTACCATAAATTTTTACTTGAAAACCATATTCCAAAGAACCAAACCTCAAACCATATTGACTAAGTAAAGACATAAACACCATCAACACTCCTTCAAATTTTTGAGACTTGAAACATAATTTTGGAGAAACACGAAGTAGAAACATTTCTCCCAAACACCTCTACAATGAATAGTTCACACACTAGTGAAGACATCTTCTTCTGCACAATGGTCCAACACACTAAATATTGAATATAACACGTCTGGACTAATTTCATCAACATATCCAAATCACACAGGAAAATATTCATCCTCTTTGTATCAAATTTTATCAAAAGAACTTGGAAACCAAGCACCAAGGACACATCCTCATCATCTTCAACACTTCCACAACATAACTAAACCAACTGCAACATAGCATCTTAACCACATATCCATATACAAAATCTTATCAAAGAAACACTAGAGGTTGACACCAATAGCTTTACTAATGATAACACAATGCAACTAATCAAAGCATGGATAACATCAATTACTCATACTCTTGAAAAATTCTTATCCAACAATAAACATCAATGACAACACACGCTTGCTGACATTAATGGAAACACCAAATTCTCATACTTGCAACAATCTCCCCCTTTATCATTAATGGAAATACATGATGTGAAAAACCATCAAAGACACAAAAACTCTAAATACCAAAACACTGCAACTCTTCACATTACTTCTCCCCTTTGTAGATTTACTTGTTTCTCTCTCTCCCTGAATGAGTTGTTTCTTTTTCATATGACTTTCTCTCTTTATTTCTTATTTGTTTTCACATGTTTCTCTCTCCCCCTTTGACATCAATGGAAAAGGACAAAAACGTTTGCACTATTTATTTTCTTCCTTTGACATCAATCAACCTACTTACTTCTACAACTTATTTCGTTTATTTATCTGTATACCCCCCTTTAGGAGCACACACCAAGCTGTATTGACTGCAACAATAAAAAATGCTACTACCTACTCTCCTTGAGAGGTAGCTCCACCAACATTAGTCCAAAACAAAGAATGAATCTTTAGATCCTCTGGATTGATGCATCTCCTTATGCATCTAGTTTAAGAAAGGAGGGGAAATAACCCCCAACTTATCTCTAAGATATTCAAAATTATCCTTAGGAAGAGCCTTAGTGAATATATCAACAATCTGATCCTTTGTAGGTACATATTCAAGCTTTACTCCCTTTTCCAAAACCTTCTCTCGCAGAAAGTGATATCTGATTGAAATACGTTTTGTCCTTGAATGTAATATCAAGCTCTTTGAAATATTGATTGCACTTGTATTGTCACAAAAGCTAGAAATTGGTTCATCATACACTACTCTAATATCCTTCAATGTTTTCCTCATCCACAAAACTTGTGTGCAACAAGATGTTGCTACGATTTACTCAACCTCTATAGTATATAAATAAACTAAATCTTGTTTATTAGTTAGCCATGATACCAATCTACATATAAGAAAGAATGCACCACCACCTGTAATTTTCCTATCATAAACACAACCAATCCAATCTGTATCCGTGTAAGCACTCAAAGTTAAGTTAGTATCCTTTGGATAGCATAAGCCATGATCTAGAGTGCCCTTCAATACCTAAATATCCTCTTTATTGCTAAAACATGTGACACTGTAGGATATTCTTGAAATATAGCCACAAGATAAACTACATGCATGATATCTGACCTAGTAGTAGTCAGGTATAGAAGTCCACCAATCATTGATCTATACTTTCTCTAGTCAGCCTGAGAATATTCGTCATTCTTGCTTAGTTTACAACCTGTAACCATAGGAGTACATACTAGTTTGGAGTCTTCCATTCCAAACTTCTTCAACATTTCTTTGACATAATTTTATTGTGAAATTAATATACCTTTATTTTTTTGATTGATTTGGAGCCCAAGGAATAAATTCATCTCCCCAAACATAGACATATCAAACTTTTTTTGCATCTCTTTTGAAAAATTATTGCACATAGCTTCATTACCTACAAAACTTATGTCATCAACATACACAACTACAATCAAGATTTGATCTTTTTCAATCTTAAAGTAAAGATTACTATCCTTGGTACCTTTATTGAATCCTTGCTATATCAAATACTTATCCAACCTTGCATACCAAGCTCTAGGAGCTTGCTTCAATCCATATAATGCCTTCTTCAATTTATAGACCATATTTGGTTTATCTGATAACTAAAATTCTTCTGGTTGTTCCATGTATAATTATTCCAATTGTCCATTCAAGAAAGTAGATTTCACATCCATTTGATAAAATTTAAAGTCCTTATTGCTGCAAAATCCAAAAAAAATCTGATAGCTTCCATTCTTACCACCACAGAGAATATCTCCGCAAAATCTATTCCTTCAACTTATGAATAGCCCTTACACACAAGCCTTTACTTGTTTCTTACCACTTCTCCATTCTCATTTAGTTTTTTTTTCAATACCTACTTAGTTCCAATTATATTTTTGTTTGCAGGTCTTGGAACAAGTTCCCAAGTTTAATTTTTTTCAATCTGTAGTAGTTCTTCTTCCATAGCCTTTTTCCAATGTTCATATTTTCATACTTCAATCACTATTTTAGTTTCAAATTTAGAAAGTAGACACAAATTTACCTCTTCTTCAGTAGCTTTCCTTCTTGTCAATACACCTTTTCTCTTGTCTCCAATGATATGCTCTTCAAAATGATTCCTCTACACATACTTAGGGGTTCTAGAGGTCTTTTCCAAAGTTTCTTCCTCTTCAATATACACTACTTTTTCCTTAGCCTTTTCCTTTTCTCTATAATTAGGCTCATTTGATTCATATCCATCTATCACCACTAAGTTCTAAAAATATTCATCAACCTTGACACTTGCAATTTCAAAAATCTTTCTTAAACTTTTGCTGTAGCACTGGTCGGCTTTTCTTTTAGTAGAATATCCAAGGAAGATTCCTTCATCAAACCTTGCATCAAATTTTCCTAAATTTTCTTCATCTCTTTTGATATAAAAGTTGCTTCCAAACAATCTAAAGTATTTGACAATAGGTATCCTTCCATACCACAAATCATAGGGATTATTTTTGTTATTTTATTTTGCTTAAACTCTATTAAGTATGTAAAAAATAGTATGAATTACTTCTATCCAATAGACTTCCGATAGGTTAGATTCTTTCATCACAGTTCTTGCGGCATCTTGAACAATCCTATTTTTCCTTTCAACCACTCCATTTTGCTGAGGAGTCCTAAGGATAGATAAGTACCTCTTTATGCCATGATTCTTATAAAACATGTTAAATTAATTGGAGGTGAACACTCCACCTCTATTAGACCTCAAACACTTGATCTTCATATCCATTTCATTCTCAACCACAACTTTAAATTCTTTGAACCTATCTAGGGCTTAATATTTTTCTTTAAGAAAAGTAACCCATGTCATTATAGAATAATCATCAATGAAAAGCATGAAATATCTGTCACCTTAAAGACTTCTTATTCTTGTAGGATCAAAAAAATCTATATGAACCAATTCCAACAATCTGGTAGAAGATTTCTCCTTTCCTTTGAAACTTCTTCTTATTTTCTTTCCAATATGAAAATCCTTGCAAACAACATTGGTAGGCTTTGTAATCTTTGACAGATCTCTCACTACTTGAATTGAGCTAATTCTTACTAGATTATCAAAATTAATGTGACACATCCTTCTATTCCATAGCCAACTTTCATTAATCTAAGTCATAAAGCAATGACCATCAACACCCTTGAGATGATAAACATTTCCATTTTTCCATGTTCCAATAGCAATCATAGTTCTAGACCATTTTATGATCTCACATCCATCATCTTGAAACATAAGATTGTATCCTTTGGTAAACATTTTTCCAACACTCAAGAGGTTATGCCTTAATCCTTTGGGTGATCCCACAACAGTGGTTTACACGTTTTGGCCAAACTTGACATTGAACTATTTTTTTTTAAATAAATCTTCACTTTCAGAGACTTATAGTTGCTAAACCATGGGGAATTTGAAGATGATGCAAACTAGTGATTTTTGACATTTCATCTATATATTTTAAATATGTTTTTTAAAAAAATTTTGGAATCATATTGCATTTATTTTTCCATCTCCTTCGAAAACTAGTTTTTAACAATAAACACCATTTTAAAAGATTGATGTTCACCGTAAACAACATAATTTTTTTCTATGAAGGATGAAATTCTATTTTTTTCAAATTTAGATTTGTAATTATGATATCTAACACACTCATTTGGTTTCATAGTGTTTTATTGAATATTTTTTTCATTAATTTTTGAAGTCAAACCAATTATAATTTAGACATAGGCAAACTGTATACAACATAACTTTTTCTATGTGTATCAAAATTCAATTTTTTTTTTGGATCAAGGTATTAATACCTAGCAAGGACATATTTTTCAATTTTTTTTGGTAATCTACTATTTTTCCACATGTGCAAAATAAGGAGCTTGATTTTTGGTGAAAAACCTACATTCACAAGAAATAAAAAAATAAATATAATAATCAAACTAAATATATTTAAAATTATACCTTTTGGGAAGCTTATAATGAGGATTGCATACTTACAAAAAAATAAATTTAAATGAATTCAATTGATCCCCCAAAAGGTAAATCAAAAGTGGTTTTTTATCATCATTTTGATAGGTGTAAAGGAGACTCTGTTATAGGTATGGTTTAAAACTAGCGAGGTTATATCCAAGGGGGTCTGATCTAAGGTGGTTTGATGAAATCCTCTTCAGTTGAAATCTGTTAAATGAAACTTTTCAATGCTTAAATCATTATAGTTTCTAAAAATATGCAAATTTAGCAAAAATAAGGATTTTCCAAAAAGTGTAAACAACTATTGTGGGATCGCCCCTTTAACATAGTAAACATCACCAGTATTATGCTTGCCATCAAAATTGATTGAATCTACTCTGCATATCTTAGCACCTGAATCACCATCAAATCTAACAAGTCCTCCATCATACTTTTCAAGTTTAAAAAAATTACTCATGTGTTACACCCCAATTGTGTAGTTACTATTTACACTATTTACTATTACTACATAGGGTAAATATGAATGTAATGTGAATTCTAGAGATGAATGAATTGTGCTTGAATCTTGTTATCAATGTGAATGTTATCTCATTTGATATTATCTCAGTTGTTGTTATTGTAACATCCTAGATTTTATGCAAGCATGACTAGAATAACAAAGTTAAATCTTAATCTAAACAATAATCTAAAATCTAACAACAAAGAACAAGGAAATAAACCAAACTAATAAAACCAAAATGATCTCACTGAATATGCATTCATCCTTTCGAATTATCTCTATTGCTCTTCTCCATTTTTCCTTTTCAGTATTCTTGCCTTTAGATTTATGTGTTTGAATGCAAGTATAATTCTATCGAATGTCTAAGCAAAATATCGAATTTGAATCTCTTCTCAAAAGTCTGTGATTTCGGGAGGAGGAATAATGATTATGACAGGCCATTCTATAGATTTTGTGTTTTCAAATGATCGGCTCAGATTGAAAGAGAGATCGACGAACGCGATTGATGAATGCCATGCGATGTGAGTTCTGTGTTAGATAGAACATGAGTTAGAACATGAGTTCAAGAAAGACTGAAGATAAAGACTAAGTTAGAATACAAGTTTGGATCTTAATCTCCAAAAATAGAAGAAATAGACTTTGTATGCAAAAGCCAAAGTTGGAACTAGAAGACTAATGCATTTGAATGCAAATAGGAGTTAGAACTAGTTAATCGACTAGCTATGATGGAGAGTCTTCTCGTAGAGATAAACAGGTGTTGAATTCAGAGATAACTAGAGAACTAAAAATAGATCTCAAGTCAGAAGGTGAGTGAATGACATAGATAACTGAATGATAGAGGAATGTGACATAAATAATTAAATATTAATTTAATTCAACATTCGAAAATAAGAGACTTTAATTGAATAATAAAGTAATTTATTTAATTTGACTTTTGAAAAAGATAATATAAATAACTAAATAATAAATATTTAATTATAGATAAAGGGGGTTAAATGAATAATTAAATAAAGATATTTAATTATAGTTGGAAAAGTATGATAAAGGGGTAATTAAATAATAAATTATTTAATTGATAGATAAAGGGGGAAGAATTAATTAGTTCGCAACATAATTAAATAAATATGATTTATTTAATTAATCAGGTTGAATAAAGGTTATTTATGAATTAATGAATTAATTAAAAAGGGGTATTTAATTAATAGAGGAAATATGTGTTAGAAAGGTTAATTAAATAATTAACATTATTTAATCAAGACAACGAACTATAGAAAATTATGTTGAATGTGTACTCGCAGGCCTAGACCAATTTTTGGTATCTATAGTTTGCCCCTCTTTGATACAATGTTGGTACGACATTGTGTCAAAGAAAATATGCCCTGATCGTGCCCCAACATGAAATAGGTTAGGGTATGTCCCCTCGGGAAAATTGACAAATTTTTGAAAGTGTAAAAAAAAATCAGGAAATATTCCCGATAAGTCTATTGGATAGTCAGAAATGCTATGGAGTTGACGGAATTGAATTTGGAGTTGAAACGGATGAGTACGGGTCATTTGAATGTGAAAGGCTAAGCGACCAATAGAGAAGGGCTAAAGAAATGTCATTTCTAACCCACCTATAAATAGGAATTAGGGCTAAATCCAATTCATTTGCACCTAGAGGAGATAGAAAAAGAGGAGTTTTTGCTCTGACTAGCTGACGAAATGGCACCCATTCCGTACACTGCACATCGAGGTTGTCGGATCCAAACATTTAGGTGGACAGTCGACGCAGGACCACCAGTATGTACCCGAAAATGAACTTGTCAAAATTATTTTTGCACGTAGTTTTAGGCATTAGAAAATTAATTATGCAAATGCAGTGTGTCGTAAACGACGCATATGCCATCGTATTCGCCACATCTGACAGTGAAACAATGCATTTGCAAAAACTCGTTAGGGCTAGATTTCACTGTTTAGGAAATAACCCTATGTGGAGCATTATGCACTGCATGTGTTGTTTTGCAATGCATTCGCATGAGGGATAAACGCATGTGTGGTTGTGAACTGCATATGCAGTCATGAGATGCATATGTTGTAGTTAGGTGGATTGAGAAAAATGCACCGCATTTGCAAAAAATGCACCGCATGTGAACCACATGTGCAGTAGTCAGAAAGGGTTTGTGGAGAATATGCGACGCATATGCAACATGCACTGCATGTGAGGCTCTGTGCAACACATTTGCAAAAAATGTACCACATCTGTAATGTGAGCCACATTTGACTAGTAAAATTTTTGAAATTTCTTTCTAAGTAAATCTTGAAAATTCTTGACATCATGGTTAAAATGTAGGTTGTACTAGATCCTATATATATGTGGGAGTCATGTCCAGATATGTACGATCTGAGAGATAGCCTGAATAGCGGAGAGATACGGCTACTTTCTAGACTTGGTTTGCATCATTGCCTCTCGATGCCTGCGATTCGGGCAAACAGAGGGATGCTTATGGTATTATGCGAGCGATGGCACTCTGAGACTTCATCATTCCATCTCTCGATTGGGGAGGCCACTGTCACATTAGAGGATGTGTACAGGATTTTGAGACTGCCGATCAGAGGTGAGCGGGTTATGTACAATACCTAGCGAGGATTGATGGAGCTTGCGAGATTTTATCAGGTAGATGACATTAGGATGCTCGGGATCGAGCACTACGAGATCAGGTGGCTAGTTTTAGCTGATAGATATGATAGGATTGACTACATTTTACGTACATTGATCGGGGGTATAGTTCTACCAGACCAACGGGGTCATGGCTTTCCTGTGGGATGAGGGGAAATGTTGGTGGGCATGTTGGAGAGTGAGACGAGATATGCATGGGGTCCATGTCTACTCAGGATGCTATATTTTCATCTGCATGACATTGTTTATAGAGACACACAGTCTTTGAGTTGTGGGACTACTTTACTGATGGTGTGGGCTTGGGAGAGGATAGCTATCTTTTGTCCGCCAGTTACTATAGAGAGATCAGAGAGACATCCCTATGTGTTTCGATATACAGGGAAGATCACACAAACACATGTTGGGGACACACACTGGACCTTTTGGATCAGTTCACATGGAGACGTTACATGGATTGTGAGGAGTGGTTGGATGATGAGAGACATTTACTATTCTACAGATAGACACAATATCTCATTGGGAGGACTATTTCGAGTGTGCATATTATAGAGAGACATTTACCAGAGCGGGCCATGAGACAATTTGGAGAGATTCAGGATGAGCCTTGAGGTAGAGTAGAGTTTTCCTCGTCGTCGTGAGAGGTTCCCTGGTGGGGACCCATGATTCTAGTGGGTAGGGTGGAGTGATGGATTAGTAGATCCAGGGAATACACTTGCATACGATGCATGGTGGGGGTTCATCACCCGATTCCCTATACAGATCCTGACTAGCCAACACCAGTCGAGAGACAAGGCATAGGGCCGAGAGGACGACGGAGAGGTGGAGGTGCCAGAGTGGGTAGATTTGGTGGTAGAGGTGATGGAGATGACGGCAGAGGTGGAGGTAGAGGTGGGAGATGAGGATGGAGAGGAAGGAGAGGGGGTCAAGCAGGTGGACATGCACCTATTCAGGAGGTAGTGGTAGTTGATGTATTGACGGTAGACATTAGAGAGAGAGTGGATGTACAGGTTGGGGGTGAGCATGCTGCAGCAGAGGTAGTGGTTGAGGAGCGTGTAGTGGTAGATGTTGTAGTAAAGGATGTGGCAAAGGATTTGGATATGGAGATGACTTTAGACCCTCTGGGTGTGTTGGTAGGATACAGAGAGGATGATGTGGAGGATGACGATGAGGAGGATGCATAGATGGAGGAGCAGGAGAGAGAGCTCTGAGATCAGATTGTAGAGGGGAGATGGGATGAGGAAGCTCCTAGGGATGGTGATAGGGAGGCCTTGGAGGAGAGACTCGAACTTATGATTGCAGAGTTTGAGGTGATGTGATTAGAGAGAGACAGTACCTATATAGAGATGGATAGTGCTCTTACAGAGAGGGATAGTGCTCGTACAGAGAGGGATAGTGCTCTTATGGAGAGAGACCAGGCTATAGCACAGAGACATGAGATAGAGCAGTAGTTCACAGAGGTTAGATGCCTTTGCAGTGGGTCATCATTTGATGGCATGGTACGAGAGTTGATCAGATTGGTGGAGAGACCTACGTACTACAAAGATCTTTATGAAGCAGTCATGCCAGCAGATAGACGAGGTCCTACATTTTCAGAGGTGTAGAGTTAGAGGTCACAGGGTAGGAGTTAGAGGACACAGAGCACTGAGGGGGTGGTAGGACCATCAAGGCTAGGTCCATATGAGAGGCCTTCCACCTCGTAGAGAGCACCTTCGAGTCTTTTCCCACCACCATCCCCACATGATAGCAGGGGTAGCGGGACACGATGACAGGGTTACATATGTAGACATCATATTTTGATCAGAGAGCCTGCGAGCTCATGTTTTATTTATGGATACATTCAGACATTGTACTGTGACACACTATTTTTGAGCGATATATATATATATATATGATTTTGGCGGCTTCTACATGATATGTAGTTCTATGTTATGAATGAATGTTTCTATATGTTATGAGTTATGCATTTACTAATGATGTTATGATGATCCTATTTACTTATGTTAATGGATGCAAATGTCTATATGATGTTTATTTATATGTGATGGTAATGTGTACATGCCTATTATGTCATGATGAAATGTATGTAATGAAGATGTATGCTAATGCAAATGATCTAATGTTTTTATTGTATAACAGGACTTTATCTTTATGTTAAAAAAGAGAAATGTTAGGATGAAATGAATTCAGAATGTTAATAAGAAAATAATTAAGTTCGACTGATGGAGAAAAAGATGTAATGAAAGTTGATAGATTGAGAAAAAGACATAATCTTTGATATATTGCCAAATACGCTATACTTGCTTGTTATCATCATTGGGTGGGACATGACACAGATGGATAGTACACACTATGATATGAGATAGACCATAGTGTACAAAGTCATCCATCTATGAAAAACAGATAGTCACAAACAAGGAGTGTCTTAACTCATACTAAGGACAGTAATTGCCCCAGTCATTTTGTTGAGACAAACCACAGACAACAGACAAATAAAAGACGGGTCATGGGATGTCATTGCTCCTCTAAATCCTTGATAGGACATCCTTGAGGAAAATAGTAACATGACTCAAAAACCTATGTTTTAAAAGATAGTTGATAGACAGTAGCCAAAGAAAAAGAGTCCTGAGACATCGTTGCTTCTCTAAATCCTTCAAGGGACATCCTCGAGAAAGCTAGTAATGGGACTAATTCACAAATCAATAATAAGATAAGACAAAGTAAGATATAAAGTCATAAAGCCAAATAAATGTATTCGACAAAACTTGATCTTGTGTGATTGTTTGATGTTTGATGTTTGACATAGCGTAATATGAGAGAATGATAGATACTGCATAAGATGTTGAGTCTAGTTTCAATTTGGTGACTTCTATATAAGGCATGCCAAAGCCTGGTTTCAGAAAAGGCACGTGTCATATAAGACATTGGAGTCTGATGACATTGAAGTGACAAGCCACATGAGACTATGACAATTTGATGACATCTGTTGACAAGAAAGACATATCTTGCGTAAGACATAAGTTGATCACTTTGACAATGTGTTTGATATTGACTTGATGGCAATTTGAGATGTTTTTCCTTGTTGATGCATAACTTGTTTTAATTCCTTGACTAATAAAAGTGTGTGCATGGACAGTGTATGGCATGAAATGATACCCTAAACTATGATATGAAACTTGTGTGATAGTGATTGTGAATGAACCCTATTGGACTGACCTAGTGTGGTCTCGGGAGCTCATCAATTGATTAGCCTTGCCTACGTTGTACATGTAGAGACCTCATAGTTCGACACGACCAATGAATTTGAATATACAAAGAGTCATGATTTAAATGTGTGTGATACATGACAAACCTAGATTGACAGACCTAATGCCTTGGGGGCACATCGATCGATGGCCTTGCCTATGTCCTAGTTGCAGAGGCAACGTAGTTCGACTATGTCTATGATTGACTTAACATGAGCAACTTGACATGACTGACTTGACATGATGACTTGACTATATTTTTGGGATTTTTTGACATTTTTTAGATTTTTTTAGATTTTTTGAAGTTTTCTAATGTTTTTTGGGATTTTTCAGGACATTTGTGATGGTGTGACATTATTTACATGGTGGTAGGGCATAGAACAAGGATTTTACCCGAATTGGGAATAATATTTGGAAGATAGATTGGGTAATGTGACAGAATGGGTGCTAGATGTCAATCGTTCCAAGGAATGGATAAGAAAACCATTTATTATGAATGATGGTGAAAAAGTCTGATTAGAATGATGGTAGATGGAAGAGCGAACTTGACTACACATGGTGCCTATTTGCCAGGTTTTCACCATGGTACTTATCCATAGCGCCATCGAAGCGGTTTTCACTATTGGACGGATTTATTTCTCTTTACTTTTTTTTTATTTTCTCAATTTTTTTGGTGTTACAAAGACGCCTGTTTGCCAGGTTTTCATCGAGGTAACCATTTTTCTTTGTTTTTTCATTTTTTAAATATTTTTTCTAGATTAAGACACGGATTCTCAGAGACTAAGAATAGAACCTCTTTAGATGTAGACTGTTGATAGGGGACAAAAGTGGCTCTCCTTCAGGAGTAGAGAGTTGGTATGCTCCTGATCCAAAGGCTTCTGTGATTATATAGGGCCCCAACCAGTTAGGCTCAAACTTACCTAGTTTCTCTCTTTCAACTTGGTTCTTAGGATTCTCCATTAATACCAGGTCACCAATATCAAAGTGTCTATTGAGAACCTTCCTATTGTAGCTACGGTGAAGATGATTCTGATATGCTTGCAAATGATCTAATGCTTTATATCTTTGCTCATCCACCAATTCTAGCTCTTGTAACCTAGAGACATGGTACTCTTCATCATCAATATGACCCTTCAAGGATACCCGTAGAGAAGGTATTTCAACCTCAATAGGTAAGATAGCTTCAAAGCCAAATACGAGGGAAAATGGAGTGGCACCGGTGGGAGTACGGATGCTTGTGCGATAAGCCCATAAGGCAGGATTAAGCTATAGGTGCCAGTCATGACCAACATCATTGACAGTCTTCTTAAGGATTCTAATAATAGTCTTATTAGATGCCTCAGCTTGGCCATTACCTTATTAGTAATACGGAGTGGAGAAATGGTGTTTGATGTGGAATTCTTCACATAAATGGCATACTTCTTGGTTCTTGAATGGGCGGCCATTTTCTGTGATTATGGATTGAGGCACACCATACCAACAAATGATATAGTTTAGGATAAACTTAGATATTTGTTTGCTGGTTATGTATGTCATGGGAATAGCTTCAATCCATTTGGTGAAGTATTCGGTGGCGGTGATGATGAATTTATGGCCATTAGATGATGGAGGATGTATCTTACCTATGAGGTCGAGTCCCCATTGGGCGAAGGGCTATGGTGAAGTAATTGGACAAAGCTCTTGCACTGGCGCTCTTATCAAGTCTCCATGTATTTGAAGTTGTCTAAACTTCTTTACAAAGACGTATGAGTCTTTCTCCATTGTAGGCCAATAGTAACCTAGTCTCATAATCTTGTGGGCTAGAGTAGGACCACAAAAATGAGATCCGCATATACCCTCGTGTACTGCTCGTAAAGTTGTTTGTGCTTCTTTAGCATCGAGACATCTCATAAGGGAGTTATCTAAGGTGCATCTATACAGGGTTTCTCTAATGATGGTGTACTTGGCTGACTTTCAGATGAAGGTTCGATGTTGGTTATTGGACAAGTCTTGGGGTAAGGTTTGGTCAGTGAGGTAATCAAATATGTCTTTATACCAAGGAGACATAGGACCAACAATGGTACACACTATCGCAGTATCGGGGACATCATAAGCGGGAACCAAAATCTATTCAACCAGAAACTCGAACGTAGGCACATTACTCGGAATATCCAACAAGGAACCCACAGTTGTCATTGTATTTGTAGCTCTACTCTAGATACGTGGTATTTGTTGAAAAGTTATGTCATTGAAATACTGTTTGAAACTATCAGCCATTCACTTGTAAGGTACAAGATTTTCATCCTTAGTCTCGTAGTCATCATTTACCTATTGGGTTACAAGTTGAGAGTCGCCAAAAACATGTAGGCTCTTAATTTTCCATTGAACTGCCATTTTCAACCCTGTCACTAGAGCTTCATATTTTGCTATATTGTTGGTACAAGGGAAAGCAATCCTGAATGATTTGGGAATGGTATCACCTTGAGGTGTGACAAATAAGATACCAGCTCCTGAACCACGATTTGTGTGTGACCCATCAAAGTACAATTTCCATTCTATTTTAATGTCAATGTTGAAGAGAAATTCATCTGGAAAATTTGCCACTAATGGATGGTCTGCCTTTATAGGTGCATCAGCTAGTTGATCTGCAATCACCCATCCTTTTATAGCCTTCCTTTCGACATACTGAATGTCATACTCGCTAAGTATCATAACCCATTTAGCCAATCGGCCTGTTAAAGCTGCCTTACTTAGGAGGTATTTAAGTGGATCAATCTTTGCAATTAGCAGTGTTTGTCGATTGAGCATATAGTGCCAAAGTTTTTGGGTAGCAAAGACTACCACAAGATAGGCACGTTCTATGTTTCTACAATTCAATTAATAGCCCACTAAGGTATGACTGATATAATAGACTGCTCTCTCATGACCTTGATCATCGTGTTGTGTGAGAAGAACCCCTAATGCTGACTGAGTTGCTGAGATGTAAAGTATCAATGGTTTTCCCTCTATAGGTGGCATTAAGACTAGTGGAGTAAGCAAATAGTCCTTGATTTGCTGGAAGGCCTCTTGACATTTAAGGGTCCATACAAATGGTACTCCTTTCTTGAGTAGATGTTGAAATGGATGTATTTTATCTGCCAATTGTACTATGAAATGCCTAATTGACTGTAATCTCCCCTATAGGGTTCTGAGTTGACCAATGCTGACTGGAGGAGGCATTTCTATGATAGCTCTTACCTTCTCTGGATCTACTTCAATACCTCTATGAGAGATGATATACCCTAACAATTTCCCTGATTTGACTCCAAAGACACACTTCTTCGGATTTAGCCTGACATTGTAATTCTCTAGCCTCTGGAATATCTTGTCTAAGACTTTCAAATGATCTTCCCTCATTTTTGATTTTGTTATAATGTCATCTACATAATCTTCCATGAAAGTATGTACAAAGTCATGGAAAATCGTAGTCATGGCCCGTTGATAGGTAGCTCCTACATTCTTAAGGCCAAACGACATAACATTCCAATAGTATGTGCCCATGGACACATGAAAGCTATTTTGTGTTGGTCTTCAGGTGCTATTTTAATTTGGTTATATTCAGAGAAACCATCCATGAGGGATAGCATCTCGTATCCTGCAGTAAGGTCTACTATCATGTCGATATTCGGCAAAGGGAAGTCATATTTAGGACATGCCTTATTGATGTCTTTAAAGTCAGTGCAAATGCGAATGCCCCCAGTTGGCTTAGTCACTGGTACAAGATTTGATATCCAATCTGCATAGTCTATTGTCCTTATGAATCCTACATCCAAGAGTTTCTTAAGTTCTACCTTGACCAATAAAGCAATTTGTGGATGCATTTTCCTCAACTTCTGTTTGACTAGTTTGATACTTGGCTGTAGTGGTAAATGTTGCAATATTAGGTCTGGATCTAGCCCAGGCATGCCAGCATATGACCATGCAAAGTTTATTTGTCTCTTTGTGAAGAAGTCCTTAAATTCATGTTTTTTTGTCTCTGTTAAAGAAGCTACAAAATATACCTTCCGAGGATTCTCTTATGTACCTATGTTGACTTCAACAGATTCTTCCACTAGCATCAGTGACTTTTCTTGTTCAAAGGGGAGAATATTTAAACCTCTATCCTTGGGTGCATCTGGGAGGTTTTCACCCTCGGATACTTCCTTTATTTTGACTTTTTCTTCATCCAAAGGTGCCTTTCGATTTTCACCTAGGGACTCATCATTTTTCTTTTTATTGTCTTTTTCCTTTTCATTCTCATTTTTGCGACTAGAGGTGTAAATAGACTCCCCAAAATATGCTTTATCATCCAAGTCTATGGTAAAACCTACTTTATGATCCCCTCTTGGTATGCCTTCTCTAAGTCCCATGAACTCAAAAATTGCTTCGTCATTCTTGAATGTATCTATGATAGGTGTACCTTGTTGATCCCAGTCGATAAGTTTGGGATATATAAGGGGCATGTCATCATCAAAGTTTTTAAAGGTAGTTGTTGACAAGGTGAATACAGAGTGGTTGAAATGGTCACAGAAGTTTTGGACTAACTCCTTTTTATTCTTCTTCCTAGGTGGAGGTATACTCTGTTGTGGTACTATAGTAAGGGAAAATTTGTCAGAAGATGGCTTGTCAGGTGCCCAAGATGCATGATCAAGGGTTTCCCAATAATAGTTCTCTTGCCATTCTTTTTTGGACAAGTGCTTCTTAGGACAAGGACTAGACGGTTTTGGTTCAGGTTTCACGTTGAGGTCCAGTTCTCCAAATAGGGCATCTATGTTCATAGTACTGGTAGATGAAAGGGAATCCCATTCATCATTGCTTGAGTAAGGGGATTCATCAAAAACTGGAGGTTTTTCATAAACTAGGGGTTTGTCGTAAACTGGGGGAAGTGGTTCATGAGATGTCTCAATGTCTATGTAATCATTCACTTCCTCTTGAAACGATAACGGAGTACCAAGAAACCCGATTCTAAGCGGTTGACACCCTATCCCTAAGTATTTAGGTCATGGGTAGACAGTGATCAGTTCCGTCCTTCCATTTTGATATAGTCCTAACCCACTATGCCTATCATAGCCTTCTTTCTGCATTATCTTAAATCCTTTTCCGTACTGGTCCTTGGCTATTTGAATAGACGGGGAGGGGTATTCATGTTCTTCTTGATACAACCAAGAATCACCTTGATCCACAATTTCTTCAGTTAACTCTCCCCATTTGGTTAATGTCATTGTAGGGGGAACATGAAATGTGACCACTGACTATCTTCTATCTGCCATGGGTAGGCCATATGCCTTAGGCGGAATTAGTTCACTAACACAGTATGATGCCTTTATATTATACTCGCCACAACCCTTGTCTTTGATCTCAAGTTCAGGAGTGGTTGATGGTGGTTTGAATGAAATGGACTTAGTGAGATGTGAGGGGTCAACATATTGGGTTAAAGTGGATGATGAAGCTTCTTGGTTAACTGGAACTTTCCATTGTGGAATTTCCCTTAGGCTTGTACAATACTGAAAAGGATCTGGATCACCATCAATGGTGATCTCTATGCCATTATAGGGGAACTTGAGACATTGATGGTATGTTGAAGGTACAACTTTCATTGCATGTATCCAAGGTCTACCTAACAACAAGTTGTACAGGAGAGTGAGATCCAAGACTTGGAAGCTGGTGTTCATGATTGCTGGGCCAATTCGAATAGGGAGTGTGAAAACTCCTTTGGACGATCTTTCCTCATCAGCATAAGCCTTGATAACTATACAATTAGAGGTATCTACACAGTCTTCTGAGAATCCTAATGCCTTAACCAATTTAAGGGTACACAGGTTCAAACCTGCTCCTCCATCTACCAAGACTCATTGGACTTTGTTTTGATGGACTAAGACTTCAAGATGTAAGGGGTCATTATGATTTGACTTTTCAGTTGAGTAATCCTGTTAGGAAAATGTGGCATGATGCGAGTTGGTCAAATATCCCACCATTTCTTTGAAATGATTGACATCTAAGTCTGTAGGAACAATTGTGTTATGTAGAGCTTTTTCAAGAATGGATTGATGCTGAGGTGATAAGGTCAACAATTCCAAGAGATATTTGCACGGGGGTTTTACTCAATTGTTCAAGAAGGTTGTACTTAAACTTGGAAGCTTGCGTAGATGGCTCAGAAGAAGGACCAAGAATAGTAATCTTAGTTCTGTGTGTGTTTACATTACATTCTTGATGCTTCTAAATGGTGAAAGTATTGACATTCTTGTTTGTGGCTCGGAGGTGGTTTATGATCTTTCCTTTACCATAGTCATACTTGGTATTGTTATAGTTGGCCGATGGATTATTCTGGGGTCCCGAACTGGAGGCTTTTCCTTTTGTGTGGTCATATAATGTGTCCGTGAAGACCTTATGATCACTGTTCTTAGTGTTTTTCTACCCACCAACTTCGATGGTTCCGTTTTCAACAAAGTCTTGTATTATGTTCTTGAGTTGACGACATTGTTGGAGGTTGTGCCCTTTGGTTCGATGATAGTCACAAAAAGAGTTATCATCCCACCATGAAGGTTTGAACTATCCAAGATCATACTCTCTTGGTTCCAAAGGTTTGATGAGATTATGCTTAATCAATTCTTTGAAGATAGTCTCGATTGGTTGTCCTAAAGGTGTAAATTCACGTGTAGGAAATCTCCTTTGTTGTGGTGAATTTTGGACATAGTTAGCTTGTTGATATGGACTATTCCTCATGTCTTGATTGGGATTATAACCTCTAAGTGTGATTACTGGTCCTGTATGTACGTGTTTAGCATCAACAATGCCGTCATTTGTAACATTCTTGTTCCTAGACCAGAATTTGTTTCTATCATTTGGTGCATTTTGATGTTGGACAACCAGTTATCTACCTAGTACCTTTATTTCTCCTTTGTCCACAAGGTCTTTCTCAAGGATGATTCCCTTTTGTACCAAGTTTGAGAATGAAGTACAACAATGTACCCTTAGATCACTTCGCAATTTGGGGTTGATGTTCTCTAGGAATATTGTGACCTTTTGTTTTTCCGATATTTCAACTAGACATCTACTAGCTAGACTTCGCCATCTCTGGAAGAAAGTGGTGAAATTTTCACCATCTTCTTGTGTCATGTGGCACAAAGTTGCAATTGTTACCTCATTGTCTATGTTAAAGGTGAAATGTTCGATAAACTTCTTAGCTAATTTGACCCAAGATCGTATACCATATGGTAATATAGAGAACCATTCTAGTCCTATCCCAACAAGGGTTCATGGAAATAGTCTCATCAAGTATGTGAGGTCATACGCTATGTCCATGCATGCTGTTGAGAACTCTCTAATGTGTTCTAAAGGATTATTTCTCCCATTATACTTAGGCAAAATTGGTATAATGTATCCATGGGGGAAAGGTGTCATGTAAAGCGCTTTGTCAAAGGGACATGGACATAGGTCTTGCACTGAGATAGTTCATTTTCTGGACATAGACGTGTTGTCCATCTGTTGTTGAAGAGTTTGCATCTTATTTTGAAGGACATCGACTTGCATCAAGGACATGGTGTTTGTGATATTTGGATCAATGTAGGTATTTTGATATGCCATGTTTTGTGACGGGTTGTGATTGGGCGAGGGAATATATCCTATCAAGATATTCTGATTCGGTATAGGGATATTCCCTGTTTGAATGGTTTGAGTTGGTATAGGAATGCTTCCTGTCTGAAATGTCTGATTTGGAATAGGAATGCTTTCGGTCTGAATGATTTGGTTCGGTATAGGTATATTTCTGCCAACTTTGGTTCTCTTACCAGTCGTGTTGGTGCCAAAGGGGTTGGGGGAAGTTGCCCCGCAGTGAATTGTAAACCTTGTGTTATGTTGAAAGGGGTTGTGTTTACAATTGACGATGTTTGAGTTGGTATACTAGTTGGTATCATTGCAGTTATTTGGGGAATAGAGACTGTTGACGTTGCAGTTTGGGATGGTTTAGTTGATTGTGTTTGCAAGGTACGAATATCAAATCCTATGGGTAGTTTGGCACCTTCTGCTAGCAATTTTGCTAGATAGCATTGGGGATCATTTTCCAAACATTCATCCATGAATAATGCAAATTCAGGATCTTGTACTACTGCGTCTATGTCTTCTATGTAAATCTGCCCATGTGTGTCTCTAGTGACATGGCTTGTGTGGGCATTTGCTTCTTGATGGTTGGTTTCCGAATGCATTGATGAATTCATTGGGGTCTGTCATTGCTCTGTGTTTCTTTTTGGACCTTGTTTGGACCATGAAAAAGTTTCTCAAAATGGGTAATGTAGGCTGTGCCTAAAAATTGATATGACCTATGTCTATGTTTTTGGATTTTTTGACAATAAATGATGTAGCTAAAATGGTTTCTAAAAGACGTACACTAAAATGACGTATGATAGGATGGAAAAAATGTAAAATGCGAGTAGACTATGATGATAAATGAGTCTAAGATGGTATAACCTACCATCTATGGGATAAATGCATGTAAAGACTTTTTTTTGACCAAGGAACTTGATTGTATGACAAGGACAGTGACAAGGTGAATTTTTCAAACTAGACTAATGAGCTAAAAAGATCCACCATATGGGACTTAAAGTGACAAGGTTCAATGATTCTGACAAACCGTAACATGAATGTTTCCAATTACGAGGAAAGTTATCTATTTTGTGATATGCAATTTCCAAGGGAGTATCTATATGCATGCCACTTAGGATTACTATGACTAAGACGTATATGACACCTAATGATGGAAAGTTTTGAGCAAAATTTACCAGTTTCAAATCTAAGGTTGATCTTAAGAACCTACAACAAATTATGACAATGATGTTTTGGACTTAGCTTGCGGTTTTTGATGTTTTTTGTTGATAGGCAGATGCGGTTCGCCTAACAGTTGCGGTTGAGATTTTGACAGATGCATATTTTTGACAGTGCATGCGGTGTTTCTGACAGTTGTGGTTTTTCCTATGACAAATGTGGTTTATCGATACACATGCGGCTCGACAATTGACAGATGCGGTTTTCACAGACACATGCGACTCAAAAACTGACAAATGCGGTTTGCATGAACACATGCGACTCAGAATGTGACAGTTGTGACTCGTGATATGCAGACTATGAAAAAGTGAAAAATTTGACAGCCAGATGCGGATTTTCCCCTAACAGATGCGACTCGCTAATATGTATGTGGTGATTAAACTGAAAAATGTGACTTGGTTTTCTCACAGTTGAATTTTACCTAAAAGCTGAAATTTTTCCAAAAGTTGTTGACTGACTTTGTTTGTTTGATCAAGATTTTGATGAATACAGCAAAGAGAAAACACAACAATCAATGTATTTTCAGTTTTTGTGATGGAAGGACTGTTAAGACTCGAAAAACAATTACTACCTAGGATTTTAGGACAATACTTGTTGAATTCTTATTTGGATTTCTCCAGCTACGCATATTTATGGCGAATGACTAGTAGCTTGACCCCACTGGCTCCCCTCCACGACACTCACTTATATGGGGCAGCCAAGCTACTGTATCCATGAAACTCCCATGGCATACATTTCATTTCCACACAAAACCGTAAGAATATAAGACGGCTTCATAGGGCCGACCCTGCTACACCAACAAGTAGGTAGGATTTTGGTAACTCTACAACAAGGTGTTTAATAAGGGCATTCCATTAGTGGGACACTATCCAAATTCAGCGAGAGTCCATTTCTGTCCATCTCGTTAGAATAGTGCGCGTGATTCATGGGCTTTCCCCAAGAATCCACTTTTCTATGCCGGCTGGAAGTCGCTTGGCTTTAGCGTGCTACCGGTTTGATTCGTCTTGGGGTGAGTAATTTTTCCCACGAAGACAGGCCCAAGTTCTAGAGTCAGCAACTATTTCTCTTACACCCAGGATCGCATGACTGTGCAAGGGGAGAGGATACTTCAGTGTACGGAATTGTAAGGGTTATAGATACATGCAAAGCACCAAGCAAAGAAGACAGTGGTTCTTTTTAATCCAAATGAGAAATTTCTATCTATCAATCAAAAAATTCATTTTAATCCCTCACGACGATTATCTATCTACCACACAAAAGCTTGCTTAAATAAATGAATTTAACACAAAGGCATTAGGTCCTGCATGCAAATTCATCAATAGTTCATTGTTCTTCAGCTTTCGTCCTGCAGAAAATTGTCTTAGGTTTTTAAATGTTTTCTATGCTTCATCCTGCAAACACTATGTTATTCCTCCTTAACACAACTGAAAAAAACATTAGCGAAAATCCAAACAAGCTAAAAACTGAAAAACAAAAATATGGATGCACGAAAATCGATAAAAAAATGAAAAATTTTTACCAGACAGATGCAGCTTTTGGAGCCACAGATGCGGTTCGACTGTTGATAGGTGGATGCAGTTCATGAATTTGTTGACAGGCGGATGTGGTTCACAAATTTGTTGACAAGCGGATGTAGTTCATGATTTCGTGGATGCGGTTTTTTATGATAGATGCATCGTTGTTTTTCATAAATGTGGTTTGTGGATGGAGATGCGTCATTTTGCGGAACAGATGTGGTGCGCCGTACAAAAAACCTGCAAAAAAGAACAGAAAATGGAAAAATGGAAAGATGAAAATATGTGTGGATTTTGAAGCGTGATTCACATTGGGTTCACCAAATGTAACATCCTAGATTTTCTGCAAGTATGACTAGAATAACAAAGTTAAATCTTAATCTAAACAATAATCTAAAATCTAACAACAAAGAATGAGGAAATAAACTAAACTAATAAAACCAAAACAATCTCACCGAATATGCATTCATCCTTTCAAATTATCTCTATTTCTCTTCTCCATTTTGCCTTTTCAATATTCTTGCCCTCAGATTTGTGTGTTTGAATGCAAGTATAATTATGTCGAGTGTCTAAGCAAAATATTGAAGTTGAATCTCTTCTCAAAAGTTTATGATTTCGGGAGGAGGAATAATGATTATGACAGGCCATTTTATAGATTTTGTGTTTTCGAACAATCGGCTCAGATTGAAAGAGAGATCGACGAATGAGATTGATGAATGCCATGTGATGTGAGTTATGTGTCAGATAGAATGTGAGTTAGAACATGAGTTAGAACACGAGTTCAAGAAAGACTGAAAATAGAGACTAAGTTAGAACATGAGTTAGAACACAAGTTCAGATCTTAATCTCCAAAAGTAGAAGAAATATACTTTGTATGCAAAAGCCAAAGTTGGAACTAGAAGACTAATGCATTCGAATGCAAACATGAGTTAGAACTAGTTAATTGACTAGTTGTGACAGAGAGTCTTCTCGCAGAGATAAACAAGTGTTGAATTCAGAGATAACTGTAGAACTAAAAATAGATCTCAAGTCAGAAGGTGAGTGAATGACTTAGATAACTGAATGATAGAGGAATGTGACATAAATAATTAAATATGAATTAAATATGAATTTAATTCAACATTCGAAAATAAGAGACTTTAATTAAATAAATAAAGTAATTTATTTAATTTGACTTTTGAAAAGGATAATATAAATAATTAAATAATAAATATTTAATTATAGATAAAGGGGGTTAAATGGATAATTAAATAAATATATTTAATTATAGTTGAAAAAGTATGATAAAGGGGTAATTAAATAATAAATTATTTAATTGATAGATAAAGGGGGAAGAATTAATTAGTTCGCAACATAGTTAAATAAATATGATTTATTTAATTAATCAGGTTGAATAAAGGTTATTTATGAATTAATGAATTAATTAAAAAGGGGTATTTAATTAATAGAGGAAATATGTGTTAGAAAGGTTAATTAAATAATTAACATTATTTAATTAAGACAACGGACTATAGAAAATTATGTCGAATGTGTACTCGTAGGCCTAGACCAATTTTCGGTACCTACAATTATTTTATGGGGAAATACTGCATATATGTGAATGAATGGTTATTGAATTATTATTCTAACTTTGGAGATGTTTTATGTATACTGCATATGTTGTGAAAAATTGACTACCGTGTGCATGTGTTAGTGGATGCAGGTATATGTTCCATTCCTCCAGGCGGGGGGGAGTATCACTCAAGAGAAGATCTTGGTCGGGTAAGCGGTAAAAGTAAACTATCTAAGAATACACACACCACATTAGAATGATTGAGTTTATTTAGTTTGTGGGTAGTTTTTAAGTCATCCTTAGTTGATATGTCTGCATTGGAGAGTCTTATTTACTACTGCATGCATTATTGGGTGATGTTTATCTATTGAGATTTTGAGATCTTTCTTGTACTATTAGGATTATATTGACAAGTGGGATGCACATGGGGTATGTGTATATATATGCACATACATTTCAATGGGATCTAACGAAATGTATATACACATGTATAGATGTACCACATGTAAACACTTATCAATATGATGGTAATTGTGAATGGCTATATGTGAATCAAATGTGAACACATATATGTATAATATATACATGTATCCATATGTATATGTGTATTGATACACCCGTACATTGGTGGATGGACACACTCATACGCATGCATTGATATAGATATACCTACATATACATGTACATAGAGGCATATAATTTTATACATATATATGCATACATTCAATATAATGTGTTTATTATATACTATCTTCCCTATACTCATCTATATATATATCGAATGTATACTTACATTATTGGCTTATGATATATATGTAAATATATATTAACGGTTATATATATACATATATATAAATACATGATGGTATTTAAATATATATATATATATATATGTATATGATATATTATATATATTAATAGAAATCGACTATCACTTACCATGATAGAAGCTGATTTATAAAGGCTGATTATAGTCGATAATGACTATGATATTGGAGGTCAATTATAGTTAATTAATACTATGTGTACACATCTAAAAATGGTCATGGTCGATCGAACCTGTTAATTAATTAAATATGAATTATTTAATTAATGTTTCTTAAGTCTTCTACATATAAATAAATTTAATTATTTATTTATATTGTTCATTTTTCTAATTCTTCTAATTTAATTAAATAAATTCATTTATTTAATTAATGCTATCTTCCTCTTGATTAATTAAATAAATTTTACAATTTATTTACATTAATTATCAAAGTTTAAATTCTAAATTTAAATGATATTCTTCCCTCCACATTTAATTAAATACTTTTTGATATTTAATTAAATCTCATTTTCCAAATTCCCACTTCTCTCACAAAAATTAAATATTTTTAATATTTAATTAAAAGGCTTTTTCCTTTTCTCATAATTAAATATTTACAATATTTAATTAAAGCCTTTTCACATTTCTCTCACACATAATTAAATATTTATTTATTTAATTATGAGAGACACTTTTCAATCGTCTCTTCATTTTTCTGTCTCTCAGAATTCTGCCTTCTTTTCGAATTCTCGATCTCTCACCGTTCATTCCAACAGGTTTGAACTCGATCATCGATCTTGGACAATTGAATTCCTACCTTCAAAAATCTATAAATACAACTCTTTCATGAGCTAAAAAGGACCTCAAATCTCATACTTTCATGCGTAGTTATTATAGTCGCATATTAAGCATTTCATAGCATTTCAATTCAATAAGCTCAATCTTGTAGATGCATATGCATTTTAATAATCTCATTCTCTCAAGTGCCATTCTATAAGCTGTATTTGCATAACTGAGAGCAAACATATTGAAGCAAATCCTTGGAGATAGAGGACAATGGAACGAATTTGAAGAAGCTGATGTTTAGAGTTTGCATTTACTTTATTAATTTAGTTTTCTTCAATCTAATGTTGCATTGGTGTATTAGATTAGATTCAATTTAATTGACGCATTTTCTCATACACATTTTTTGTGCCCACCATGGGGCCAAGCCCTACATTTAACTTCTATTTTGCAAAATTTTTCTGGCAGGTGATAGACAAAAACCACTGTTTAGCGCATACGAGTCTCGGTTCAGCACATACGAAGTTTGTTTTAGCGCATACGATGACTGTTCTGGCGCATACATGACCTGTTCTAGCGCATAAGTGACATCTTTCAGCGCATAGACACCCTGTTTTGGCGCATCCCTGGGAATTCTTTCGGCTCATTCGTAACCTATTTCAGCACATATGGTGACTGTTTCGGCACATTTACTGGATCTTTTAGCGCATACGTGTCCTATTTCGGTGCATTCATAACTTGTTTTGGTGCATACAGATTCTGTTTTGGTGCATTCGTTTGTAAAAATTAAATTCTGATTCCGACGCAATCTGCGGACAGAATTCTTCTGATGCTATTTTTAAACAGAATGAACCAATCCTAGGGTAGACATTTAATTCTGGATTAATCAATTCTAGGATAGTCACCAAACATATTTTCTTTTGGTTAAAATGAATCCCATGTTTTTAGTGAAGCAACATCTTCACTTAGAATAGAAAATCTTTCAATTTGGGATTTAAAATTGAACCATTATTTGCATGCTCTGATTGTGGGTAATAGGTCTATGCTCTCCCCTTAACTAGGTGATCAAAATACCAGATTTACCTTTTATTTTATGCAATTTAATGCTTTATTACATCCATTAGAAGGTCTGCCGTAGTGGGAAAAAGTACTCACCCTACGGGAATGACCTAAGTGGGAACACCTAAAGCCAAGGTTTCCAACCCACTATAATCAAAAGCAAGTTGTGTATGAAAATCCAACTTGATGGTAGTAGATAGGATAACCATCCCCAAAGCCTTTGTTCTAAAGGTTGGGAGGTCTCTCGAGGGAGTATATCTATTGTCACGCCAAACAGAAAGACTTACTAAGAACCTAGTGTAGAGGCCAGCCGTGTCAGTAACCAAACATCATTTTAATCATGGTGCAAGGGGAGGGAAGAATTTTCCCCCAAGACACTCACCATATAGTCGCCACGGATTGTTTGCTCAAGGGATTTAGTATCCACTTTCGTCACTTTGAGTACGCACCTGGAAAAGACAAAAACACAGGCGCCCTCTAGGGGGTGACAAGGCTATGTGAGTCGACGCAATTTTAAGTTGTGGGCTGTGATTATGATGATGACCTATTTGACAAATTAAGAGTGAGTTTGATTGAACTGATTATCTTGTTTAAAACCTGTGGAAATCTCAAGAACATACACTCTTTGTTTAGATTCTAGGATTAGCAAAACAATTGTCTGCTTCTATGCTGTGTTTTTCACATTTAAATCAGATTAAGATCATCCAAAATAAGAGAATTTTGTCAAACTGTCAAAAACATGTCAGTCTTAGAATTGTTTTAGCGCATCTAGTCCCTGTCTTAGCGCATTGGGTCTCTGTTTCAGCATGTCTATGCACTATTTCAGTGCATCGGGTCTCTGTCTTAGCACATCGGGCCTCTGTCTTAGCGCATTGGGTCTCTGTTTTAGCGCATTGGGTCTCTATTTTAGCGCATCGGGTCTCTATCTTAGTGCATTTGTGCACTATTTCAGTGCATCTGTGCTTTGTTTTAGCGCATTCAACCTCTGTTTTAGCACATCTATCTTTCGAACTTTAGGTGTGATTTTCTGGATTTTCAGAAATCAGGGCATAGTCGTCTTTCTCTCTTTTTTTTTACCAACTTGCAATCACATATGCTACTTATCCAAATCAAATTCTGCAATTGAGAGTCCAAACACATTTAGGCATCCACTAAATTCATCTATCTACAAAGCTAAGATCAAACTTCACAAAGTGCAAAAATCACCTTTATTTTCCAATCTTTGGTTTAATTCCCACAAACAGGATTTTCATCCTTTCACTAAGGGAATCATGAACTAAAGATTAAAAAATCTCTTAAGTCGTAGAATCTTCATTCTATCTTGACTTTCATCACTATTGCACTACTTCATTCCTTTGATCAAAGTTAGTAGAGTTTGAAGAAAGCTTATGCCTGTTGTCACAAGATCTCAAAAGAATTTGGAAAAAGACAAAATCATAGCAGTGAAATGGGTGATAATACTGAGAAGGAAGAGATTCCTTGGAATTTTTCAACAATGGAAGAAATAACAGAAGAAAAACTCCAAGAGGTTGAACAAGATCCAAACTTCCATGTTCTTATGGACAAGATGATGAAACGAAACAAGGGAAAATATTTTTATAATTTAGCTATGCAAGGAGCTAAGTTACCATCAAATTTTGACATGGAGAGGTTTAAAGAAAGTCCTGAAACCCCTCTTGATGATGTTAGTGTCCTTACTCAACAGGTCAAGGAACTACAAGGGAAACTACAAGAAATGCAAGGGGGAACAACAAGGAAGTATGTTTTGGAGGAGATATGTCCTTATCCATTCGATAGAAATCTTCAAATGATTCCTTTTCCAAAACATTGTGAAATCCCTAAGTTTGATAGATATAATGGGAAAATTGACCCCATTGAACATATAAGGGATTTCCGAAATATGAGTTTAGAATTTTCTCATGAAGACACCTACTTAATGCGATTATTTCCATGAAGTTTGGGTGGACAATCCATGGAGTGGCTTTCAAAGATCACTCCCCCCATCAAAACCTTTGAAGAGTTGATAAATAAATTTATATCACAATACTCTTACAACATCCAACATCAGATAACTATGCTTGATCTTTGTAAGATAAAACAAAAATTAGGGGAATCTTTCACTACATTTTTGCAAAGATGGAGAAAAACATTTGCTAGATATTCTCGTCCTATTCCTGAAAAAGAAAAGATGGAAATCTTCATCGATAGTCTTAATCAAGAAATGAGTTACAGACTCAACCTTCATTGTCCTCCATCATTTGAAAAATTGATTGAAAACACAATCACTATTGAAGGAGCATTGATCAAGCGTGGAGTTCTAAAAATTGATAAAGAGGGTTCAAATTCGTACAACAACAATAACAACAATCATAATACCAACAATGACAAGTCACAATTTTGGACCCGAAATAAAAATGTTGGAAATGATGGGGTAGTGGGTGCTAACAACATAAATTCAAAACCCGTCGTTCTTAATGTGTCAGGTGCTCAACATAACAATAATGTTGGACTTTCTAACACCCAAGGCAATGTTTCTAATCAAGGAAACACAACTAATACTCGTGGAAATAATTTTGGCAATCCTGGTACGCCCAGACCGTCATATTTTCAAATCGACGGAATTTCACTCCCTTGGGTCAATCTTTGGAATCCATTCTCAAAGAATTATTGAATCAAAATGCTATTACATTGCCACCACAAAAAGACTATGAACCTTTAGTTAAACCACCATCGTGGAATGACTCACACTTCTGTGATTATCATAGGTGCAAAGGTCATAAGACAAATAATTACCATGGGTTAAAGAATATTGTTCAAGATTTGATTGATAATCATACCATCATAGTTGAGGGGCATAATGTCAATAATGATCATCAAGCATTCAAAAACCCACTCCCTAATTATCACAAAGGGGAATCCTCAAATGATAAGGGCAAGAATGTTAATCACATCCAAGACATTATTATCAATCATATCTATACTGATGATCCTCACATCAATGCTATCTGAATCAAAGGTAAGCCAGAATATCAAGAGGTCAATGTTACTACAAGGGGACAAGCCAAGATGATTGTCAAAGGTGGCTCATCTAAAGTAGCTATTCCCCCTCCAAGTCAATACAATTTGGTTGAGCAATTATGAAAAACATCAGCCCAAATTTCTATCTTGGAGCTCTTGAAGTTATCACCTGCACATAAGGACATTCTGGAAAAGGTTCTTATTGATACAACTGTATCTCCTAATCTAGATACCAATAAATTTCAAGCCATGGTGGGACACTTGTCCTCCAACACATGTTTATCTTTTTCTGAAAGAGATGATTCATCCATAACCCATCCACATAATTCATCACTCTACTTAGAAGTCATGGTTCACAAAGCCCACATTAGACATGTCCTTATAGATGGGGGAGCTAGATTAAATATTTGTACTTTGAAATTGGTCCTAGCTTTGGGATATTCAGCAGACTCTATAGACCCACAGAGAAAAATTACAATCAAAGCATGTGATGATGAGGAAAGGACTTCAAAAGGACTCATCATGTTACCAATCAGAGTGGGACCTATTGTGAAGAATACTTTTTGTCAAGTTCTCGATCGATATCTAACCTACAACATACTATTGGGTCGTCCATGGATTCATGACATGCAAGCTGTCCCGTCTACTTACCATCAATGTTTGAAGTTTCCATATGATGGACAAGAAGTAACAATACCAGCTGATCACAATAGCAGTCAAACTTGTTCTAACCTAAGAGCAACTCAGGACACATTTCTCCTGCATAACAGAGAGGCTTTGGCCATCTCTACTCCCAAAAACAAAGAACAAGTGCAAGAAATGATAAGCAATTTTGGAAGCAAGCTAAAACTGAAAGACAAGGGGGTGGGAGAATATTCTTTATCTCTCTCTAATCTACCCCTATCTCCGAGATCCCATGGTCAACCATCGACATCCACGCAACAAACTGCAGTAGCTTTAGCCTCAACTTCAACCCCCATCACCAAGTTTAATGGGATGTTTATCAAAGGAACTAAAGAGGAAGATAGAGCTATTTTTGATTGGCTCTACAAAGATGAAGAAGAATCCGTGCAACATGTCAAGTTACCCACACAACAATATGGAAAGGGTTATGCTATCATGCAACAGATGGGTTATGAAGGAAATGGCCCTCTAGGTAAAAGAAAAGAAGGTATTGTTGAACCTGTCCAATTAAAAACAATGCACCCAAAGGATAAAACTGGGCTAGGATATGTTGAGGATATTAAGGAAGAAGTAGCACACTTAACATCTAATGAGGAGTCAACTGAAAACATTCTACGAATGCAAGAAAATGATTCTGACACTGACTCCAATGAATATGAATGGGACACCATCTATGATGATGAATTGTGGAGAGATAAACGGGTGGATGTCATACACAAATTCTCACCTAAATTCTTACAAGGAGAAAGCTCAAGACCTTTGCTTGATTGTGTCCTACAAAGTGATCAGGATTCTAGTGAGACCAATTCGATTCAAAGTGAGATAGATCATTTTGAGGAGGATACCATCATAGATCTCCCCTATAATAATGTTGACAATAACATCATGACCCTCAAAGCCAAAGACCTTACTCAATCTAATGATTCATTACCTTTGGTTCATCCTGAACTCATTGATTGGGAACAAATCACACCCATTGATGTCCCAAATTTTCCAAATGACGAAACCATAATAAAATTTCTTTGTTCTTCCCTTCCTGAAACAAGTTCCACCAAGGAATCACCAGATCAGAGTTTTCGACAGGAAAGTTCCAAGTTTCTCAGCTATAAAATAAATAACATAAAAGAAAGACCTAATGGTGAAAACCTAACAAAGGAAGTAATAGGTCAAGAAAAAGGAAAAATGAAAGAAAGATCTAATGGTGAAAACCTAACAAAGGCAGTATTAGATCAAGAAAAGAGAAAAATAAAAAGTGTATCCAATGGTGAAAACCTTTCAAAGGCGCTAGAGGATGGGAAACTTGACACTCTTCCGGAGTACTATCAGGAAAAATATTCCATTTTGATTGAACCAACAGAGGCACTCAATATCGGTACCATAGAAAAGCCTAAAGTGTTGCAATTGGCTGCATCTCTTACAGATGAAGAAGTACCTAAATTCATAGAATTTCTCAAAGATAATCAAGTCAGTTTTGCATGGTCCTACGTAGATATGCCAGGATTGGATCCAGATCTCATCACGCATCATTTATCTATTACACCGGGGGCAAGGCCTATAAAACAAAAACTTAGAAAAATGCATCCACATGTTGCATTGTTGGTTAAAGAGGAACTAAAGAAACTTTTAGACGTTGGATTCATCTGATCCATCGATTATTTAGAATGGATTTCTAATATTGTACCTGTTTCTAAGCCAGATGAAAGGATCGGAATTTGCATAGATTTTAGGAATTTGAACAAAGCATGTCCTAAAGATGACTTTCCTTTACCAAACATTCATATGATTGTGGATTTAACTGCTGGACATGCAATGTACTTATTAATGGATGGATTCTCAGGATACAACCAAATAAAGATTGCACCAGAAGATCAAGATAAAATAGTGTTCACATGTCCTTGGGGTACTTATTACTGGAACGTAATGCCATTTGGATTGAAAAATGCAGGAGCTACTTACCAACGAGCAATGACAACAATTTTTCATGACATGATGCATACATTTATGGAGGATTATGTTGATGATCTTCTTGCCAAGTCTAACACTAGAGAAGGACACATTGATATCTTGTCTAAAATTTTCAAAAGAATGGAACAATTCAAAGTAGGACTGAATCCTAAGAAATGTGTCTTTGGAGTAAAATCCAGAAAGTTATTAGGATACATTGTGTTAGAAAAGGGAATTGAAGTAGATCCAACTAAAGTAAAAGCAATCCTTGATATGTCACCGCCAAGGAACATCAGTCAACTACGCTCTTTACAGGGATGGTTACAATCCATTCACAAATTCATTGCTCAATTGGCGGATAAGAGTTTACCATTTACATATCTCTTGCACAAGAATGTTCCATTGAAATGGGAGAACAAATGTGTAGCAACCTTTGAACAAATAAAGCAATATCTCATGAATCCTCCAATATTGGCTCCACCAATACAAGGTGCGCCCCTCATATTATATATTGCTGCCACAGAAGTATCTTTAGGAGCATTATTGGCACAAGAAGACTATTCAGGAAAAGAACGAGCCATTTATTACATCAGCAAAACTCTAACAAGTCACGAGCTAAATTACACCTTCATTGAAAAATCTTGTTTAGCAGTGGTGTTCACTTCTCAAAAATTATGACACTACATTTTGACTCATACAATAAAGCTTGTGGCTAAGATTGACCCACTCAAGTATCTTCTAAGCAAGGCAACCTTAACTGGTAGGTTGGCTAAATGGGTCATGATCTTAAGTGAGTTTGATATTCAATATATGGATCAAAAATCTATAAAGGGACAAGTAATTGCAGATTAACTAGTAGAAGCACCAATGCTAGCAGAACACCCAATACATGTTGATTTTCCTGATGCCGATATTTTTACAACGGATATTCAATAGTCATGGTCACTCTACTTTGATGGTTCTTATACTCAACATGGTTTAGGAGCATGAATTCTTTTTATTACACCTCAAGGACATATGATCCCAAAATATTATCGGTTAGTGTTTCCCTGCACAAACAACATAGCTGAGTATGAGGCATTGATAATCGACATGAAAATTGCAGTAGATTGGAAGATCACAGAACTTTAGGTTTTTGGTGATTCACAACTTGTTATAAACCAAATCAATGATGAATATCACACTAAAGATGACAAGTTGATACCTTACAAAATAATGGTGGAAGATCTCAAGAAATACTTTGTTAACATCAAGTTCATACAAATTCCATGCATTGATAATAAAGTAGTAGACGCTATGGCTATAATCGCCTCTCTACTCCAATTGTCAGATAATCAAAGATGATATGAATTCCTGGTGGAACAATTGGTTTCTCCCGCCCATGACAATTCTGAAACACAAATCATTTTCCATCTTATGAGTTCTGATTCTTCCTTATATGGGAAAATTTACACTTACCTGAAAGATACTACTTTACCCTTAGGCTTGTCTAGGAATCAAAAACGGAATTTCATTCGTCAATCATCCCATTACACCTTAATTGCTAACATCTTATACTAGTGTGGTCTGGATGGTACCCTCCTTAGGTGTCTTGAACGCGATAAATCAAAAAAATCCTTACAAGAGGTCCATGGTGGAATTTGTGGGACACATTCAAGTGGACTAACCTTAGCGAAGAAACTTGTAAGATTAGGATACTACTGGCCAAACATGGAGAAATAATCATTCGCCTTTGTGAAGAAATGTGCCAAATGTCAGATTCATGGGAATCTCATTCATGCTCCTGCTCAAGAATTACAACCTTTTACCACAACATGGCCTTTCGATCAGTGGGGATTAGATTTGGTTGGCAAGATACATCCATCATCTTCAAATGGACACAAATTTATCGTTACAGCCACTAAATATTTCACTAAGTGGATTGAAGTTGTTCCTCTGACAACTGTTACGGGTAAACAAATCTCTTCATTTATCTTGAATATATCATTTGCATATATGGCATTCCTAGCTCCATTATAATAGATAATGGTAGACCCTTTAAAAATCAAGATGTTGATGAACTATGTGAAAGATTTCGCATCCAACACAGGTACTCCACACCTTATTATCCATAGGGGAATGGTCAAGCGAAGCTTCAAACAAAAAAATTCTAAATTTTTTAAAGAAAATAGTGAATGAAGCAGGTCGTGATTGGCATGTTCAGTTAAATCCGGCATTATGGGCCTATAGAACAAGCATTCACACCGACAGGAGCTACTCCTTATGCTTTGGTCTATGGAGCAGAAGCTATTTTACCACTGGAAGTTGAGATCCCTTCACTTCGAGTATCACTCAAAGGGCTAATCAATGATGAAGACTATAGAGTATCAAGGTTACAAGAGCTAGAACTACTTGATGAACGACGTCAAACTGCGGTTAATCACTTGAAGGGATATCAACAAATCATGTCTCGCAGTTACAACCACAGAGTCAAACTGTGGAGTTTTCAAGTGGGTGATTTGGTCCTTAGGGAAAACCCTCGAAATCAACAAGATCGGGAAAAGAAAGGCAAGTTTGAAGCAAATTGGCTAGGCTCATTCGTTATCGTTGCAACCTATGGATCAGGGGCATATCAGTTGTTGATAGCAGAAGGGGACCTGTTTGAAGATCTGGTCAACAACATTCATTAGAAGAGGTTCTACACTTGAAAAAAAAAAAACATTGCCTTGATGAAAACCTGGCAAACAGGCGTCTTGGTAATAGCAAAAAAATCATAAAATCAAGAAAAAGTGCAATAAAAACAAATGATGAAAACCTGACAAACAGGCATTGTTTGTGATTTCATTTAGCTCTCTTATCTATTAGGATTCATTCTGCATATGCATTCTCGCATCAGCATCACACACACCTCACTATCACATTCGCGTCATTTTCCTTGAAATGAAAAGGATCTCATCATGGCTTGATGATTTGAGGTTTATCCATCACAACGGTTGTGTCTAGCAAGAGTCAGAGTACAAGGTCACTAGGGGGTAGTTCACTTTTCTAGGAGTAGTCGGCAGCGTGTGTCTAGCATCAGAATGTCTAAAACAATAGTTTCTGAGCTTACATGTTTATCTTGACAAGATGATTTAAAAGACAAATTGGATGATCTTAATCTGAATAAAATTAATGACAAAACCTACAAGCATAAGTTGCAAATTGTTGTTTTGATATTTGATGACATCATATCTTTGGAGTGGTTCAATGATGTACTGAACTAGAATCACGAGGAAGAAGTATGATTTTTCTTTGCTTGTTGTCTGTAAGTTAATCATTAGTATTGTGCAAATTGGTCGCAGGACATGCTCTATAACGTATCATTGATGACATTTCAGAATTTGCATAAGAAAACGGTTAACTTTTGTCTATTTCTGCAAGCAATACTCAGGTCATCTTGGTTCAATTATACCTCGATGCTTGTATTAACTTGCTACAGTAAACATTATGGAAGCAGTACTCAGGTCATCATTGGTGCTAACATACCCTTTGATGCTTGTACTAACTTTCAACATATCAAAAGGCTCAATGATGACAACTAAACATAGCAAGAAATGGCAATAAGGAGAATGATTCATAATTTCATTTAGGGTTGCATAATTTCATTTAGGACTGCATATTTCATTTCCATCTTGAGGTTCTTTTTAAATAGATTTTTGAGGGTGGATCACATTCTTACAATATCTTTTTTCGACAATGGTTGAGTAAGACTGGACATTTGTTACATCTCATCATCTCATTATCATATTCCTTATCATATCATTTTCCATCAATATATCATAGGCATTCATTACATTATAGGCATGATTATCATTCATCATTCATTAACATATACATCTGCATATTTCACACATTCATAAAATAAGAAATTGCATTCATTTTTTTTACGTCATTACATCATATATCATAAGATCATTACATAAGTGCATTTTTCATCATCATCATCATACATTACACATCTCATCTAAAAGCATTCACATCTTACATATTGCATTCCATACATACATCATAAAAGAAATATTATCATCATTACATAAGCATACATACATAACATATAAAAATCCAAATAAAACATCCATAACATGTGCATAAATCACCATAACACATATATAATCAAATCGCCACTGCATACCATAGATCTCATTAAAACAAATGTTCAGGAATACAAGGATATCAAATGTTTCAAAAAGATATATCATACAATGACATCAATGTGTATAATAACTGCTCATCAAGGAGGGGCATCCGACCGTGGCTCATGGCTACTACTGCCGCTGGAGGTAGCGGGTCTCGTTGGATCTCTGCTCCCGAAGGATCTGCTCTCTTGTCTGGATGGCTGACCCACACTCCTGGACACACTCCTGGAGTGACTGCATGAGTGAGTCCGAGACTGAGTACCTGACTTAGTGAAGGCTATCCGTTGCTCAGGTGACACTGCCTCAAAATATCGCATCTTGTAACACTCAGCCTCTCTAGCGGTCTCTAATCCCTCAGCCACAACCTCTCCAATAGAGGTGCTCTCCACTGACCTCAGTAGTCTCTCGGCTACCCCCTCGGCCTGTACGCATCTCTCTCGGAAGCTATCTCTCTTGGCCATAAGCTGTGCTATCTGTCCCTATAACTGGCTGATGGTCACCTGGGCCTATGCTAACTGACTCCTCAGATTTTGAACCTCAATCTGCATAGCATCCACCTATCCCTATGACGGAGCCCTAATGGTGATCCGCGACGTTGAAGTACTGGCCTGACCCACTGCTCTAGATGTCCGTGGCCTGGTACTGAAGGGAATATCAAAGAATAGTCTCTGTCTCCCACTACCCCTATCATCCCCATCATTAGAGTCATCTAATTCCTCCTCTGTCCCCTCGATCTCGGAGCTCTCATCATCTACATCCATGGCTCCCCCACCGATATCTACCTGTACCTGCCCTTGATCCTATGGCTGCCCTGCTGTTGGATGTCCCCGTGGCTACTGTAACCTTTCCTGGATAACTGGACCTCCCATCAATGGGGCAAGCTCATATGGACTAGTAAACCGTGGAAAGGGATGTGTGTAGAAATATATAGCATAGTCACCTGTCATCCCTGCATCTGTGATCTCTGGTCGTGTGGTCCAATCATCGGGCTGCAACTCAAAGTACTCCTCTTTGGGGGCCTCAATGGTCAAAACTGGCCCCCACTCTGGTATGTCTCCTCGACGCCTGGCATACTGTGCTATCCCCTGGGGCATCATCTGAACCCATCCAAACTATCTCAGAACCCTCCGACTCAGAAATCTCTTAATTATGAAGGGGGTGTATCCAATCAAGTATCTGGGCCTAGCAACATTTGGCATCTCTAGGTCGTCTGTCTGCCACAGGTCGCAATCCACATACAGTCGCCAGATGACCATGTCCAAATCATCTAGTACCCATCGCTAGTACTCTAATTTGCCCAGCCTCGACTGGACAAGGGGCCCTGTGTACTCATAAACTTATGGAAATCCGAGAGGGCGATCTCTCTTGACAATAGGACGAGTAATGGCGAAATGCTCCCATGCGAATAATTGTAAAAGAGTCAATCCATAGGAAAGACTCTTCCCACCTGTATACACAACCTGATGAAGGTCATGGTACAGATGGGCTAGCATGCATGATCCCCATGCATATCTGGTGCGATGGAGAAGCATGTCCTTTGAGATCCTACCCCACCCCAATGATAATCCCTTTGACCTGCGATCAGAACAAAGGAAACCACCGATCATCCCTACCAAAACTAAAGGCAGTGGGGTGTACCTCTCCATCATCTCCTTCTAGGGAATCTCATATCCGTAGACATGAGGATCCTGAAAGACCTGTCTCAAAGCCTTTGTACCCCCAATCTCCTTGTGATCATAAATCACAAGCTCTCCAACCATAGGAATACCCAAAATCTTGTAGACATCCTCTGGCGTCACTGTAATATCTCCTGTCGACAAGTGGAAGGTGTTGTGCTCGCTATGCCACCGCTCTGCTAAGGCAGTCAACAGTCCCGTGTTGACCCAATACTGCGGGATACTCAACAAAGCTCTCAAGCCACACTGGTCTACCACTGCCAAATCATCATGGGACAGTCGGGGAATCATCTCCCATGTCTGTGGAAATCTCTCTCTAATTTGAAGGAGACCAAATCCTCCTTTACAAAATTATCAAGCAAGCATGCAAAATAAATCAGCAAAAGGATATCATCACTCAATCAGTACATCAAGCAAGTTTAGATCACATCTAATTTGTTTTTCATATCGCATGGAAACAAATTTAATAGTCATCATGACTTAATTTGACTTTCAAACAGGAAAGCAAATCTATCATTTATTTTGTTTTTCATATCGCATGGAAACAAATTCAACAGTCATCATGACTTAATCTATTTGACTTTCAATCAGGAAAGCAAATTATCATCTCTATTTTGTTTTTCATATCGCATGGAAGCAAAATTTATCAAATCTATTTGTTCTTCAAGCACGAAGGCAAATTTATCAAATCTATTCATCGATGATATTCAAATGCATAAAAATTTGTTGTTTAATCTAGCAACAATCATCAAGCATGCATCAATTTTTCTTCTAAATTGTAAATTGGCAAAAATTCATGAATGCGCTCAAACAGTCAATCAATGCGCTAAAACCATGAATGCGCCATTTTATTCCATGGATGCGCTAAAACAGTCCATGGATGTGCCATTTCATGTATGCACTAATTCATTAATCAAATGAGCTATAATAGTGCATGGATGCACTAAATCACCTATGTGCTACTCTATCATTGTCCGCAAGCAGGTTTCATAGATGCACCATTTTATCTATCCTATGCGCTAAATCCCCTATGCGCAATTATCTGGCCTCTATGTGCGACTGTTCTATCCCTATGCGCGACCTTGGATGCGCTAAACTATATACCATATGTGCTAAAAGACTTATCGCATGTGCTAAAACAGAATTTTGAAATTTGAAAAATTTGAAAAAAACATCTAAAAATGCATAAAAAATTTACGGAGAGGTTTGGATCGACTTATCGGAGGTCCATACATCGGTGGTCTCTGATGACGGCAACCTCGCTCAAATCTATGGCTCTCATATGGGATCGACATCGCTTTTATCCCTCTCAGAGCTCCAATTTTCTCAAAGGTTACTGTTCAAATGAAAGTGACATTTCACCTTTTTCATCTTTTAAAGGGGTAAAAATAGCATTTATTACTGGGCAAAGTGCTATTTCGAGAGTTAAATCACCATTTTTTTCCTCCAAAATCATCTTAAAATATTCCAAATCAATCTCCTAATCATTCTCATCACGCGATTCATCTCTCGAGGGGGCATATTGCATCATCAACAATTTTTCAAAGTCAAGGGCAAATTCTTTGAAGCAATGCGTAAAACACATCACTTCAAAGAGGGGCAAAATGTACACATCTAAAAATGGTCACAGTCGATCGAACCTGTTAATTAATTAGATATGAATTATTTAATTAATGTTCTTAAGTCTTCTACATATAAATAAATTTAATTATTTATTTATATTATTCATTTTTCTAAATTCTTCTAATTTAATTAAATAAACGAACTTTATTTAATTAATGCTATCTTCCTCTTAATTAATTAAATAAATTTTATAATTTATTTACATTAATTATCAAAGTTTAAATTCTAAATTTAAATGATTTTCTTCCCTCCACATTTAATTAAATACTTTTGATATTTAATTCCCACTTCTCTCACAAAAATTAAATATTCTTAATATTTAATTAAAAGGATTTTTCCTTTTCTCATAATTAAATATTTACAATATTTAATTAAAGTCTTTTCACATTTCTCTCACACATAATTAAATATTTATTTATTTAATTATGAGAGACACCTTTCAATTTGTCTCTTCATTTTCTGTCTCTCAGAATTCTATCTTTTTGAATTCTCGATCTCTCACCGTTCATTTCAACAGGTTTGAACTCGACCGTCGATCTTGGCCAATCGAATTTCTACCTTCAAAAATCTATAAATACAACTCTTTCATGAACTAAAAAGGACCTCGAATCTCATACTTTCATGCGTAGTTATTACAGTCATATCTTAAGCATTTCATAAGCATTTTTATTCAATAAGATCAATCTTGTAGATGCATATACATTTTAATAATGTCATTCTCTCAAGTGCCATTCTATAAGCTGTGTTTGCACAACTGAGAGCAAACATATTGAAGCGAATCCAAGGAGATAGAGGACAATGGAATGAATTTGAAGAAGCTGCTATTTAGAGTTTGCATTTACTTTATTAATTTAGTTTTCTTCAATATAATGTTGCATTGGTGTATTAGATTAGATTCAATTTAATTGACGCATTCTAACATACACAAAAGATAGTTCAAATGCCACGAGTTTGAATGACCATTCAAAATTGCAGACACCACCACCATGGAATCCCCTTCAATTAGAATTGGGAAATGGATAATTTTATTACTAGTTCAAGCCCAAGTTTTTGAGCATTAAATTTTATGATGTTATTGGATCCATCTAGAAGAATGGAACACATTTCTCTAACAAAGTTACCTTTAGAGTCCCTAAGAACTGAGGTAGCCCTTGATTGTCTAGGATTACCCCTAGAAGTTCCACCAAAGTTTAATTTAGTAGTCCTTGGGAGGAGGTATCCACTTGATGGTTGCTCTTTTCACTAAGAAATTCTTGGGGGGAATTTAACCCACTTTAGGAAGTTTGAAAAGAGACCAGTTGTTTAATATGAAAGAATCCCAAGAAAAAAAAAACATTATTCAAGGTTTCATTTTATATAAAATTGACATTGTTGTTTCTAAGATGTAGATTTCAATTCTTTGAATGATTTTCTCCATAGCCAATTACTCTTTTTTGAAGATCCATCTATTTCTCTCAAGCCAAATATTCCATATAAGAATGGAAGGAGATATTTCCCACAAGAAGACAAATTTAGATTTTGTGTGCACTTTTGGCCAACTTTGGAAGTGATGAAGGATCAAGTTTTGTAAGGGGGATCGCCAGATGAGTCTTCTCATTAGCTAGGTCCAAAATTTATGTGCAAAGGGAAATATAATGAAAAGGAGATTCGTAGATTCTAAGGCATGGTTGCACATTACACAAGTGAATAGAGGCACGATGCCTAATTTGTCAAACCTCATACCTGAAAGAATTCTGACTTTAATGGCCAACTAGGTGAAAGTACTTACCTTCAGAAGGATGTTTAGACTCCAACAAAGATTAAGTGGCCAAGATGAGGGGTCCTCAAAACTAACCAAGGAATTGTGCCCTTCTTTAATGGTATAGCTTCTAGACTTAACGCTTGTCCAAATTATCTCATTTGGTTTCTCTGAGAAAAAAAACTGTCTTCTCTAAATTTCTAACTTAAGGGAATCCTTCATGTGTGTTGGAACATGGAGAAAGATAAAATCCTTCCATTTGATGTTGTGTAGAGGATCCCCCAGATAAAAAAATAAAATAATCTATAACCTTATCCCCCCATAGACCTTTTAATGTAGATTCTATTTGATCCCAGTCACCGAGGAGTTTGAGGGGTTGATGACTATTCTAGGAATCATCCCAAAGTAAGGCCTTCTCACCGTTATTGACCAGCTGGGAGAGATGAGGATGGATGATCGATATACATGAAGAAATAAAGTTCTGAATTTTAGAACCAGGTGGGATATTCCTTTGAGTAAATATCCTTTCTCTGTCAAGGGAGTCCAAGTATTTATGACACATGATTTGACACCATTTTTTGTCTAGTTTGGAATACAATTGCCAAACCAATTAAGTGCCAAGAGCTTTGTTTTGTAAAAAGAGGTCTCTCAGACCCACACCCCCTGATGCTTTAGACTTACATACCTTTTCCCATGAAACTAATGGAAGTTTATTTTTTTTGTGTAACATTTTCTACCTAAAGAAAAATTATAAATAACTTTTGAAGAGAAATCATTTTCTCATATGGTATTTTTAAAACTGACATCAAATAAATAGGTAGAGAATGAAGAATTGCCTTTAATAGTAACAATTTACTTGCACATGATAGCCATTTCAACCTCCAGAGCAAGATTCAATTGTAAGTGGAGGAGATTAAATTATCCCAAAAGACATGTTTCTCTTTGCCCGAGAAGAAGGGAATCCCTATATACTTGCAGGGTAGAGACCCACATTGGAAACCCTAGAATTTTAGAAGTTAAGTTTTAACAAGAGGGTTTACATTTATGAAAAAAATATTTTACTTTTCTGCATTAAAAGATTAACCTGAAGCCAAGATGTAATTGGAAAGGAAAAAACTGGTTTCTTTTTCTTCATCAAAGGAGGCTTGACTAAAAAGGAGATTGTCATATGCAAAGAGGGAGTGGGAGATTGGAGAGGGGAAGGTCTTGACATAAATTCCTTTCCAAATACAGTTGTTCCTTGATGCAATTATTGATCTACTTAAACCCTCGACCATTAGAATGGATAAAGAATGTGAAAGAGGATCACCCTGTCTCACACCCCTCGTAGGAGAAAAGTTTCCAACATGAGATTTATTTACTAGTATTGAGAAGTTTTCTCTAGCAAGGAAAGAGGAGACCCATTTACACCAACTATTAGCAAAACCAAATTTTTTAAGCACTACCAAAAGAAAGTCCCAATCAAAATTTTCATAGAATTTTTCCATGTCTAGTTTAAGGACAACTATAGGGGACTTGTCCCTCATTACTAAATGTAAAACCTCACGGGCTAAAATAACACCTTTTGGGGTGTCCTTTCTAGCTACAAAACCCCCTGTTCATCAAAGATGATGGAGGGGAGAATTCTTTCTAATCTAAGAGATATTGCTTTGGTAAAGATTTTGTAAATTGTGGTACACAAGGAAATAGGTCTGAAATATTTGAAAGACTTGGGGTTATTTTTTTTGCGAATGAGAGAAATCATAGTGGAATTAAACTATTTTAAAATTTGCATGTTCCTTCTTGATTCTTCCAACACAAGATAGACATCTCTGCCAACGAAATCCCAACATTTTTGATAGAAAAAGGACACGAAACCATCTGGAAGACAACCATAGAGAAGACAACATTTTTGACTTCATCCATGGTGAATTCTAATATTAATAATTTATTGTGCTCCTCCTTAATTAGTGTGGGAATATTATTTAAAATTACATTATTTTCAAAGACCTGTTTGTTTTTTTGGGTGCTAGAAGACCCTTAAAGAAAGAAAATTATTTAGCTCCAATGTCCTCTTCCAATACCAAGGTGCTTCCATTCGAGGAAATGATTGATTCAATCCTATTTTATTACCTTCTCATTTTCATGGAAGCATGGAATTTTTTTGTGTTTTTATCCCCATGTTTTAATTAGATGTCCCTAGATTTATGTCTCCAATAACATTATTCTCTTGCCAATAATTCATCTAATTCAGCTTTAAGTGTTTTTTCCTTATCAAATAGAGAGATCCATTTCATTTTTTTTTATCACTAATTCATATAGATTAGACAATTCATGTTCCACACTAGAATTTTCCTTAAATATATTCTTAAAACACTTTATATTCTAGTCCTTTATTTTAGCTTTGACAAAATTCAATTTCTTACAGAGTTGAAACATTTGGGTGCCATCTATGAAAGGAATTTCATTCCACCAATTTTTAAGAAGAGGGATGAAATTCGAGTCTCTAAAACACATAGATTAAAATTTAAAATAACCCTTCTTAATCGGTTTGCCATTAAAAATCAACAAGGAAATTGGAAAGTGGTCAGACCTGACAAGAGTAAAGATTGTAGAATAAAAATCCCATAGGGTATTGAACCAGTTTTCTAATAAAAGGAACCGATCCAATCGCTCAACAATTTGAGAGAAAAATTTACATTTATTGGTCCAAGTAAACTTGCCCTTTTTTGGTATACTATCGTAAAGACCATTATAAAGAATAAATTGGTAAAAATCCTCCATTACCTTGGATGGATGGATGACGCCTCCCATTTTCTTAGAGGTACAACAAATTGTATTGGAATGTCTAGGGGAATCTTCAGGTCATTTTCTAGAGATGCAAAGGTAAATGATAGTTGAGTCCATAATTGTTTCTTAGCGAATGATGCACAAGGACCATAAATATTAAAGAGAATAAAGTCATTATTTGTTTTCCTACATTTTATTGAGGCTTGAATCCAATTGTTCATAGTATTCAATCTAGTCAACTTCACAGTAAATTTATTTCATAGTATTGTGAGGCCTCTTGAAGAACCTTGAGCTAGGGAGGCAATGAAGTCCTAATTATTCCAAGTAGCAAAGAAATCTAAGGCAGACTGAGCCAAAAGTTTTTTTTTTTTAAGAAGAAATATATTTGATGTGGTACTCAAAATTTGACACTTCATGAAGTGTCATTTTTTAAGGGTGTTTAGGCCCCTAACATTCCAAGATAAGATCCTCATTTTTCTTAAGGAGAGATACCATATCCCCTTGTTTTTTCATTCATTTAAGAGATCTTATTCTCCACAATTGAACAAGACTACCCCTTTTGGAGACTACGGAAAGGATTTTCCAATCCTTTAATTTTTTTGTAGCATACCTTAAATCCTTTTCTAATGTCATTTGAATACCTGTTGCAACATCAATTTTCATTTTCTCACTATTAGACTTTCTACCCCTTTTTTTCTTGGGGGATACCATAATTTTAGCACCAGTTTGTGAAATTGGTGTGGGAGATATGGAGGCTTGGCTAATGGGGGAAGTATCATTGACTTCCCTAGCCAAAGGTGTCATCTTATCAGGTGACACAAATTCCTTTGCATCTATTTGAGAAATTGGGAAGGATAGAATCTCCTTTTCTAATTCAAATTTAGTAAGAACTTCATCTGTCGTTTCCTTGATGAAATATTCTCCCACCTTGGTACAAACTTCATTCACAATATCCATGAGTTTATCCTTAGTTAATGACCCCTTTAGTAGATATTGAAAGTGAGAGACACCCTTCGAGGGACACACATCCCATTTAGGTTGCGATACATTCAACGTAGATGGGATGATTTTCGTGGGTTCCAATGGTGCAAGGGAAAAAAAGAGGAGTTGCCAAAGTTCTAGGTTGGTAGGGAGGAGAAATAGCACCAACACACTTCAAAAAAGAGAATTCTAGAGGCTCTTCCCAAGAGAATAATTATAAATCTATTAGAATTTTAGCCTATTTCTAAGAAAGGGCTTCTAGAACCAAATTTTGATGTCATTCACCCTTGCAAGTGAGAAGATTCATAAAGTGAGGAATCTTGTTCATGTTAACAATCAGGGCCCAAACCCTCAGGGTGGGTGACCCATTAACCAATTTGAATTAATTTTTTAGGAAAACCCCAAAATGGGAAACTATTTTTTTAATAGACGTAGTTTCCATGTATTCTATTGGGAGGTGGGGAAGAGTAAAACAAATAGGGCACTGGGGAAAAATTGGAGAACCCATTGATAGATTAGGTTGCCAATCAAAATCTCCAAGAAAAGTATTTCCAAACCAAAATGGGCCCTTCCTAAAAGCCCTATTCTTAATGGTAGGATTTTTGAAGCAAATGGAGAAAGAAGAAATTGAAACAACCATGAGATCAAAGAATTCATACCAGTTTTCTTTTACATGGGAGCGTATTTCAGAAAGTGGCTTGTCCTCACCCTAGATATGAACAAATAGTCCATTATGTTCAAACTCCAACACCTGGGTTTCCAAGTTGAGAGGTATTGTTGGTATCGACTTCCACTAAAGGTCATGGTTTGCAGGTGGGTTGGACACTGAGACATTACCCTCCATGTTTGAATTTTATGCTTCCTCTTTTTGAGTCTAAAATGGGGGAAAATCTTGCGAGCTCTTGTTAGGGTCCAAATTATTTCCATCGGGCTGAAGAGATGATCCCTCTGACTCTCTAAAAGGTTGTCAAGCCCATTTTATATCACCAACTCTTGAAGTTTCACCATAATGGTCACCTCGAGTCTATCAGAGGAAATTTTCCCTACCTTTGAATCCTTCTTGAGTTTTCAAAGATTGGTCATTTGGAGCAAAGTGTGATGAAGTGCGATTTCTAACCCTAATGTGATGGGAAGGTTGCCGAGAGACATTAGTCTAATGTGGATTAGAGTTACAAAAGGTTTTTCGTGCATTATATTGGAGTTTGTGAGGATGAGGGCTTGGGGTTTTCATAATACCATGGCCATGCCATAGGGGAAGGTTGTGGTTGAAAGGTGGCAGAGGAGGCCATTCGAGGTCTACATCATCTACCCAGTGTACCCGTTTAGTTTGAGGATAATACTATCTTTTTTTTCAATTTTGATAAATATATATTTTTAAATAAATATTAAAATTTGTGTGTACTAAAACACAACTATTTTCATTCTTTGTCAAATTTTATATTGATTATTTATCGAAAATAGAAAATAAACTATACCATATTGATATAGATTTTTTTATCTAGTGCATCATATTTTTTCAATATTTTTTAATAAGTTTTAGTATTTTTCTTAAAATGGTAATTAACCTAATATTTTTGTGATGATAACCTACTTTTAGTAAAAATAAAATATAAAATATTTAAATATATATATTATTGAAAACTA